>MU196204.1:1083-13444 GCA_016904865.1 Pissodes strobi
TTGAGTCATAGCCCTCTTCTAAAATTTGCAAAATTTGGTTATTGACTTTCCCAAATCTAAGGATGTCGGCCCAAGATTACTAGGTAAATAAGCTGTGTCCATATGTTGATGTTATTCCTGATAGCATTAGATTATCGTGTCGAATTTGTGCAGTGAATTAATCCACTCCGAAGCTGCCAGTAAGTATTATTAAATAAACCTAACTAATATTATATAGATGCGAATGTGTTTGTTTGTTTGTTTGTTTCTTACGCTATCACGCATAAACTGTTTCAATCATCATGAAATTTTGTACATATATTTTCAAGAGTGTAGTAAAGAACATAGGTTTAGCTTTTACCCGGGGCTTCGTTCGCGTTGATTTTTTATTATTTTAAACTTGGTTATTAAACGTAATCTTTATTCTATGACCAAGCTAAAACGTACAGGCGACGGCCTTAGCATGTTGAAAATGCCAGTTCTCGTCCGATCACTGAAGTTAAGCAACGTCGGGCAGGGTTAGTACTTGGATGGGTGACCGCTTGGGAACACAACGTGCTGTTGTCATTTTTTTACAACCGATGTCGTTATAGGATATGTTTACACATCAGTGTCTCGACTACTAGCAGATTCGCTCATTTTTTTTAGTCATTTGAACTGACTCCGATACGTTATAATCAAATTTAATCTTTTTAGTTAGTTTTGGTTAGCCGCAAAAATTCGGTTTGTTTTAACTTACTTTAATTTTTGCAATTTAATCCGATACGGTTTAGCCCGTTTTGGTGCTTTTGGTTACTTGCGATTAGTTTTGGTTAGTCATTCAATTAGCTTTCGGTTAGCTTTAGTTAGTTTTAAATTATTTTAGTAATTTGAACCGGTCCCGATGCGTTATGGTTAATTTTAGTTAGTCGGCAAAATTCCGTTCATTCAAGTTCGTTTCACCTTATAAGCTTAATGTTTTTAATCTGTTCTGATACCTATGATTTAGCCCATTTTGGTGCATTTGGTTACTGTTGGTTAGTCGTTCAGTTTCAGCTAATTTCAGTTAGTTTTAATTTATTTTAGTTATTTGAACCGGTTCCAAAACGTTATAACCAATTTTAGTGTTTTTGGTTAGTCACCAAAATAAGGTTAATTTGAATTAGTTTCAACTTACTTCAATATTTTTAATTTTTTCGATACGTTTTAGCCCGTTTTGGTGCTTTTAATTACTTTTGGTTAGCTTTGGTTGGTTATTCAATCAATTTTCGGTTACTTTCAGTAAGTTCCAATTTATTTGAGCCATTTGATTCCGATACGTTAAAACAATTTAAACGTTTTTGGTTAATAATGTAGGTCGTCGCAAAATTCGGTTAATTTAGGTTAGTTACTTATTTTATTCGTAATCTGTTCCGATACGTCTTAGCCCATTTTGGTTACTCTTGATTAGTTTTGGTTCAACATCTTTTGGTTAAGTTTAGTTAGTTTTAAGTTATTTTAGTCATTTGAACCGGATCCGATACGTCATATCCAATTTTGATGTTTTTGGTTAACTTTAGTTAGTCGCCAAAATTCGGTTAATTGTTAGTTTCAACTTGTTTTAGCCCCTTTTGATGCCTTTGCTTACTTTTGGTCCATTTTGGTTAGTCGGTCAATCAACTTTCGGTTAATTTCAGTTAATTTTAATTTATTTTAATCATTTGGACCAGTTCCGTTACACTATAACCAATTTTAGAGTTTTTGGTTAGTCACCAAAATTCGGTTAATTTAAGTTAGTTTTAACTTACTTCAATATTTTAAATCTATTTCGATGCGTTTTAGCCCGTTTTGATGCTTTTAGTTACCTACTATTGGTTAGTCGTTAAGTCAAGTCTCAGTAAAGTTCAGTTAGTTTTAATATATCTTAGTCATTTGAACCGGTTCCGGTACGTTATAAGCAATTTTAATGTTTTGGTTAGTTTTAGTTAGTCGCCAAAAATCGGTTAATTTGGGTTAATTTTAACTTACTTCAATATTTTTAATCTATTTCGATATGTTTTACCTGTTTTGGTGCTCTTAGTTACTTTTGGTTAGTTTTGATTAGACATTCAATCACCTTTCGATATGTCATAAGCAATTATAATGCTTTTGGTTAGTTTTGGTAAGTCACCTAAATTCGGTTAATTTGGGTAAGTTTTAACTTACTTCAATCTTTTTAATCTATTTCGATATGTTTTAGACCGTTTTGGTGCTTTTAGTTATTTTTGGATAGTCATTCAATCATCTTTCGGTTACTTCCAGTTAGTTCCAATTTATTTTAGTAATTTGAACCGGTTCTGATACGTTATAAGCAATTTTAATGTTTTTGGTTAGTTTTGGTTAGTCACCAAAATTCGGTTAATTTGGGTTAGTTTTAACTTACTTCAATATTTTAAATCTATTTCGATACGTTTTAGCCCGTTTTGGTGCTTTTCGTTAGTTTTGGATAGTCGTTCAATACACTTTCGGTTAGTTTCAGTTAGTTCCAATTTATTTTAGTCATTAGAACCGATTCCGATACGTTATAATCAATTTATGTTTAAATAAACAAGCTAACACGATCTCTCACGCGTACGACGTTATGTGTGGCAAATGTAGCATGCACTTTTTCACGATTTGAGGCCCTATTTAAGAGAACAGAAACATTTTCAATGTTAAAACAAAACGATAACCTAAACCCGCAAGCGCGACTATGCAACAGATCTCTCACAGGGTACATGCTCGTTTATTGTGGCAACGTTGCGACCTCCGCCCGACGGTCGTAAAATATTAGTATATTTACGACCGTCGATCGCGAACCTCTGTTAAAATACAGCTGCTTCAAATGCTCCGCGTAACGCGCGTATGCGGGCCACAATGAATTTGGCAGCGGTGCACGTTTTATGCCGGAACGCTGTGTCCGCATTTAGAATAAGCGGCATTTTGCGAGCATTTCATACCAGATTTATTGTTAAATATTAAATATTACTTTAAGCCGCTCACGTTGGTCTGTTTTCGAATTAGTGACTGACGTCACTGACTATTATTTCCGTCTCAAGGTCTAGCTAAAAGTAACCGAAACTTGATTGAATAGCCAAAACTAGCCAAAACTAACCAAAAGCAAATAAAACCACCAAAACGAGCTAAAATATATCGGAACAGATTCAAAATATTAAAGTAAGTTAAAACTAACCCAAATTAACCGAATATTGGCGACTAACCTAAACTAACCAAAAACATTAAAATTGGTTATAACGTGTCGGAACTGGTTCAAATGACTAAAATAAATTAAAATTAACTGAAATCAACCGAAAATTGATTAAACGATTAACTAAAACTAACCAAAAGTATCCAAAAGCAAATCGAGCTGCCTGAGACCTATGGATTGTAGGTTTGCATTAAAATGATTCAGATTCCAGATTTAACACAAGAGAGATTAATTTATCAGATTATGTAAATAATTAAATAATATATTTATTCTTTTATACTAAATGGAAACGAACTCATATTGTGTCAAATGTAAAAAGAAAACTGATAATGTTAATCCTCATATTGAGAAAACTAAAAATAATAAAAAAACTTTTGAAATCAATATGTAAAATTTGTGGAACTAATAAAACGTTTTTTATTACGCATGCATCATAATCAACGATTATCGCACGCTGCAGCGTGCTTAAAATGATGTTTATGATGCGCCTACTTTTTAAAAGGTTGCTATAGAAACATTTGATCATGTCAAATGTGGCAGATTAATATATTCGTCAATATATCCCTTAAGTTTAATATTTAAACCATTTTTGAGATTATGATGCATTCGTAATAAAAAAATAGCGTATGATATACGTGTATAAGAGGCCTTTAAAGCCCTTGCGACTTACAAAACACTCCGCTGCGCGTCGTGTTTTGAAATATGTCGCGCGTGCTTTAAAGGCCCTCTTATACACTTATATCATAATATACTATTATAAAATCTGAATAATTTTTATACACGGTGGGCAAAATTAAATTGGAACCCTCTTTAATGCTTAATAACTTTTTTATTTTCCAAGGATTTTTTATCATTTTTGGATATGTTATGGCCTAAGGTAGTGGGATTAAAAAGAACTTTGCAAAGACGGTCTACATCAGTGGCGCACAGAAAAGGGGGTATTTTTCAAAACCAATGTATTTCAGGTTGTTGCAAAAATCGGCCAAATGAAATAAAGATGTAGTAATGGACAAAAAAGATTTGAAAGGGTTCGGAATATTGACCATTAAAAATTAGGTCAATACAAGCAAAAATAAAAATTAATACTTTAATTTTGGAAAAACCATGTCGTGTGGGCCTAGTTAAATTGGATCTTTTTTAATGCTTAATGACCTTTTATTTTCAAAGGATTTTTTATAATTTTTGGATGTCATGGCCTAAAATATTAGATTCAAAAAGAAATTTGTATATCGGGTCTACTTCAGTGGCGTACATTAAAATAAATTCTTTTTTAATTTTAAAAATTTTAAGTAGATTCAAAATTTCTGTACGCCAATGAAGTAGACCCGCTTTGCAAAGTTCTCTTTGATTCTAATGTCTTAGGCCATAACATATCCAAAAATGATAAAAAAATCCTTTGCAAATAAATTCATTATGCATTAAAAAAGGATCCAATTTAATTTGGCCCACGAGACATGGTTTTACCAAAATTAAAGCATACATTTTAATTTTGTTTGTGGTAACCTGGTTTTTTAATGATCAATATTCCGAACCGCTTTTTGCCAATTTTTACATCTTTATTTCATTTGGCCGATTTTTGCAACGACCTGAAATACATTGTTTTGGAAAATACCCACTTTTCTGTACTCCACTGAAGTAGAGCCTCTTTGCAAAGTTCTTTTTAATCCTAATACCTTAGACCATAACATATCCAAAAATGATAAAAAAAACCTCTGAAAATAAAAAAGTTATCAAGAAAATTAAATTGGATCTTTTTTTAATGCTTAGTGACTTTATATTTGCAAAGGATTTTTTATCATTTTTGGATATGTTATGGCCTAAGACATTAGAATCAAAGCAAACTTTGCATAGGGGGTCTACTTCATTGGCGTACAGAAATTTCGAATCTACTTAAAATAAAAAAATATATAATTTTAAATTTTAATGTACGACACTGAAGTAGACCCGCTTTACAAATTTCATTTTGACTCTAATATCTTAGGCCATCACATACCAAAAAATGATAAAAAATCCTTCGAAAATAAAAGGTCATTAAGCATTAAAAAAGATCCAATTTAACTTGGCCTACAAGACATGGTTTTATCAAAATTAAAGTATCAATTTTAATTTTGCTTGTATTGACCTGGTCTTTTAATGGTCCATATTCCGAACCCTTTCAAATCTTTTTTGCCCATTTTTACATCTTTATTTCATTTGGCCGATTTTTGCAACGAACTGAAAAACGTTGGTTTTGAAAAATACTCTCTTTTCCGTACGCCACTGAAGTAGATCGTATTTGCAAAGTTCTTTCTAATCCCAATGCCTTAGGCCATAACATATCCAAAAATGATAAAAAATCCTTTGAAAATAAAAAAGTTATTAAGCATTAAAGAGGGTTCCAATTTAATTTTGCCCACAGTGTATATTAAATGGAAGGTACTCAACCATGTTATGTTTGTAATATGTTTGTTTGTTTTTGTAAAAACTCGATTAAATTTCATGAATCATTAAAACAATCATTATATTGCGATGAAAAATTGGAAGATAGTTCTAAAAGGAAAAGAGAAAGTTATAATGTTGATGATAGTTTTCCAGCGAAGAAAAGAAAAATTTCATAAATGTATGGATTATTGTAGAAAATGTAAAAAGCAAATAAAGTATTGGTATGCCAAAATTTATAAAAAAGAATAAAAGATAGAGAAGAATATCTATTTGTAAAATATGTAATTCAGAAAAAAATAATATTTCTAAATCTCCTGAAAATATTGAAACTCTAGAGTTATTTAAAACTGTTAGAAAAATTTTTGAAACTAGACGTTTTATTCAAAAAGGAATAGATGATACTGATGATACTGAATATGAATATTTATATTCTTCTTATAGACCAAAAGGAAAATTAGTAGATCATGCTTATAACTTGCGAGCAAAACATCAACCAGTGGATAATGAATATAAACAAATGTTAAGAGCAAATGATGGATATAAATATATTTTAAATGTTATTGATACATTCTCTAAATTTGTGTGGGCAATTTCTTTAAAAATTAAAACTGGAGTGGAGGTTGCTGACGCTTTCGAAAAAATTTCACAAGACAACCAAAATTATTACATGTTGATAAAGGAAAGGAATTCTATAATAAAGATGTTAAGAAGGTCTTAGATAAATATAATATAAAAATGTATAGTACTGGGACCGAAAATAAAGCATCAATTGTTGAAAGATTTAATAGAACATTAGGAAATAAGTTGAAACCAAATCTTTATAAAAATATGAGATGGATTAATGTGTTACCAAATATTATTAAAACTTATAATAATACTTTCCACAGAACTATTAAAATGAAACCGTTAGATGTTACTAAGAAAAAAGAAAATCATTTATTATCAACTGTATATAATTTTCCTATTTCTAACTTAAAAAATAAATTTGAAATTGTTGATAGAGTGAGATTATCATCGTTTGTAGATCAATTCAGAAATAAATTAAAAACTAATTGGACCAAAGAAATATTTACAACTATGAAAGTTTTAAAATCCAATGTATATTATTATAAAGTTAATGATATTGAAGAAGGAGTTTATGAAGAAGAAATGCGATTACCTAAATTGTAATATCTAATAAATTAAAAACTAATTGAACCAAAGAAATATTTACAACTATGAAAGTTTTAAAATCCAATGTATATTATTATGAAGTTAATGATATTGAAGAAGAAGTTTATGAAGAAGAAATACGATTACCTAAATTGTAATATCTAAAAATTTCAAAAATGCATTTTATATAAAAAATTTTTAATATAATTAACGATGGAGAAATTTGAATGTGAATGTGGAAAAATAATTAAAAGTAAATATTATTTAAAAATTCATCTAGAATATGCTTTACATCTAAGAAGAATTAATAAAGTTAAAAAATGTACTCTTTGTCAAGAAGAAAAATCATACGATCAGTTTTATAAACATAAATCAGGTTTATCATATGGTTGTAAATCTTGTATAAGTATACGTTCAGCTAAAAAATATGAAACTAAAAAAAATATAATAGATTGTGAATGTGGCCAAAAAATTGTAGAACATTGTTCTGAAAAACATTTTAAACAATAATAACCATAAACGAAGAATTAATAATGTTAAAAAATGCAGTCGTTGTCAAGAAGAAAAGTCATATAAAGAATTTTATACAAATGGAAACGATTTTTCTTATTATTGTAAAATTTGTACCGGAAAAATTTACCTTTCAAAGCAAAAATTAAAAAATGATTTAATTTTAGAATTTCCTTATAAAAATAATTTCTATAAAGAGACTAAAAATTGTGAGATTCAAAAATACATTTTATAAAACAAATTTTCTTTATAAATAAAGATGTCATAGCGACATAGTAACACTTGTAATATAGATATATTAAAAAGAAACTGGGACAGACATCCTAATACACTGCTCCAATAAATTAACGCACCACCAAAAAATAACCAAAAGTTTAAAGTAAATTTTTGTCCAAACTACTTGCTCGATTTGAATGAATTTTTTTTTGCATGACAGGTTGACTCTTCCAGAAAGTTAGTGTACTACTGTATTTGCATAAAAACTTATTTTTCTATAAATACAGGGTGTTGCAATGATAACAAGTTTTTTTCATAAAATTTGTAACACCCTGTGGAGTTCAACAGTTACAATATCAACTTAAAATTAAAATCAAAATGTAGCTTTATCCTTTTGGAACATTTTGTTTTTTGATTTACTCTATTATCTTGGTCACAACAAGAGAATCACAATTTTATAGCATAACATGTTATAATTAAAATTTATTATCCAAATGTAACAAAGAAACAAAATGTAAAAAAAAATGTCAGTAGCGAGTATTTCCGCCTCTGGCACGAATAACTGCTTGGCAACGACGGCCCATACTTAAAATAAGCGAGCGTATATCATTTTGGTCAAGTTCTTCCCATATTTCAATCAGTCGCCTCCCCACGTCTTCCAAAGTGTTCAAGTTCCATTCCTCTTGTAACCTCCCTCCTCCCAAGAGTGTCCCAGAGATTTTCTATGGGATTAATATCCGGGCTTCGAGCTGGCCATGCCATGGTATCAATGCCAACTTCCTCTAGATAATTCCGCACAACTCCAGCAACATGAGGCCTGGCATTATCTTGCATCAACAAAAATCCATGCCCTATATATGGCGCGAATGGAATTACATGTTGGTCTAAAACCTCCAATATGTACCTTTCAGCTGTAAGGCTTCCATTATTTATGACCACAAGTGCTGTGCGACCAGTCAAAAAAAACCTCCCCAGACCATCACAGATCCTCCTCCCAATAATGTGGTATTTGAAAAATTACACTGAGCATATCGTTCGTTAGGGCGTCGATATACACGCATGCGCCTGTCGTTATTGTACAAACAAAATCTTGACTCATCCGTAAATAATACCTGTTGCCATTCAGCTTCTAACCAGTTACGATGTTCCCTGGCAAAATTCAGCATGGCTCTTCGATGATCTCTAGTTAGCGCTGGCCCCCGAGCAGCAATTCTAGCTCTCAAATTGTGTTCTCTTAGTCTCTGACGAACTGTTTCACCACAAATTTGTAAACCATTAGCATCTCGAAGCTGGGTTTGTTGAAGGGTCCGGACTGTTATAAAACGTTGTCTTAATGCTGCTAGTCTTAAAAACCGCTCCTGAATAGGGGTTATTATTCGATTCCTTCCTTGTCCCGGTCTGCCACCATGGCTTCCAGTGTCTCTAAATCTTTGTATAACTCGCGAAACGGTTGTATGACATACATTAAATCGTCTACCAATTCTTCGGTAATTCCAGCCTTCCTCCAACAATATTAATGCTTGAGCACATTCTTCGCGAGTAAGATTTCGTGTTTCACGTTGCATATTAATTAAAATGAAGGTTTTTGCAAAGAAAAAACGTAAGGACTAACACTGAAAATACACTTCTATGAAATGCGTTTTGACACCTGTATTTAGCTAATGACAATTTACTATAACTTATGTGCGAATAATGCAAATTTAAATTAATAAAAACATGTTATGTTATAAAATTGTGTTTCTCTTGTTGTGACCAAGATAATAGAGTAAATCAAAAAACAAAATGTTCCAAAAAGATAAAGCTACATTTTGATTTTAATTTTAAGTTGATATTGTAACTGTTGAACTCCACAGGGTGTTACAAATTTTATGAAAAAAACTTGTTATCATTGCAACACCCTGTATTTATAGAAAAATATGTTTTTATGCAAATACAGTAGTACACTAACTTTCGGGAAGAGTCAACCTGTCATTCAAAAAAAAAATCGTTCAAATCGGGCAAGTAGTTTGGACAAAAATGTACTTTAAAGTTTTGGTTATATTTTGGTGGTGCGTTAATTTATTGGAGAAGTGTAGTTTACAACATCAAAATAAGATAAAAACGTATTGTATTGATTGTGAAAAAGATATTTCAAAAAAATTATGGGTCAAACATTTATCAACTCAATCACATATTAGAAATGTTAATAGAAATGAAAGGGGATATAATTCAACACCAAAACGAAATATACGGCAAATATATTGCGACATTTGTATAAAAAACTGTACAAAAATCAAATTTTGCAAAGCATACTAAATCTAAAATACATAATATAAATATAGTAAATAATTTTGATGATAGAAACCAAAAGAAAGAATTATACCAAGTGAAATAGAAACAGCTTTTCGATCTAGATTACAAACTTTATATATTAAAAATGAAGAAGATATTGATCTTTTAATATTTTTAGAAAATAATCGAAATCGTGTATTGGGTAAAATTAAAAATAAATTGAACAAATATAATATTAAAACACATTTATATCTTACTGCAACATATAAAAGACGTCAAGGAAATAATTCTGAATAAAATTATTTTAATTTTAAAACAGAAAATGGAATTATAACAAGATCAACAAACTTAAACGAATACTATTCGAATGCTTCTGACAAAATAATAAGAGAAATGGGAGAATTTGAAGCTAAAGGATCAAATTGGCAATTAAATAGAATTGAGGGACTAGAACTTGGAATTAATACATATATACCATTATCTGGTTCATCTTATATAGAACTTCCACAACAAATTGTTAATAAAAAAGCTTGCATAAATGTTAAAAATGATGATAATAAATGCTTTCTTTGGTCAATTTTATCAGATTTGCATACTCCACAAAAAGATCTACAAAGAGTTTCAAAATATAAAGAATATGTCCATGAATTTGATAATGAACTTAAAGAAATTGAATTTCCTGTAAAAATAAGAGATATTGAAAAATTTGAAAAAAGGGTTGATTTTTCTATAAATGTATATTATTATGAAAAAAATTAATATTTATCCATTAAAAATTGTAAAACAAGAAAAAGAAACACATATTGACTTATTATTTTTAACAAGTAATGAAACTAATCATTATTGTTGGATAAAAGATTTATGGAAATTGGTTGGTTCTAATATTACAAAAGACGGTCACAAAACAGTTTTGCCTAGAAGATGTTAAAATAATTTTCCAAATGAAGAAAAACTAAATGAACATAAAATATATTGTATCACGAATAAAGCAACAAAAATTACTTTACAACCAAGATATAATAACACAATTGAATTTATGAATTACAATCGATCTCTAAAAGTTCCATTTGTAATTTACGCCGATTTCGAATGTCTTTTGCAAAAAATTAATACATGTCAACCTAATCTTAATAAAACTTATACAACTCAATATGAAAAACATTTACCTAATAATTTTTCATATTATGTTAAATATCAAAATAGAAATTATAAAGATCCAGTTGTTTATAATGGTAATGATGCTGTCAAAGTGTTTTGTGAAAAATTAACACAAGAAGCAATACAAATTCATAAACTTTATGAAAACAATTTAGAATTTCAGCTATCTGAAAATGAGAAAAAAATATATAACAACTCAAATTATGTCATATTTGTGAACGAAATTTAAATGAAATACCTCCAACAATTGAAAGAAATAAACTTAAAAAAAAATTATTCAGTATTTTAAAAATAGTGAAGTAAATACAGTAGCATATCAAACTGAATTAGAGGAAATATTGGATAGATTGGATTTACATAGAAGAAAAGTTGCTGATCATGATCACTTAACAGGAAAATTCAGAAATTTAGCTCATTCGGATTGTAACTTAAGATATCAAAATCCAAAATTTATTTTCATAATTTAGCTGGTTACGATTTACATTTAGTTGTAAAAGAACTTGGTGGATATATAAAATTAATTCCAAAAACTGATGAAAATTTCATTATCAAAAATAGTTAAATATGAAACAGGACGTACTAATCAAAGGGGTGAACCAATATTGAAAAACATAGAATTGTGATTTATTGATTCATATAAATTTTTATCAAGTAGTATAGAAAAATTAGCGAATAATTTAACTAAAGATCAATTTAAAGAAATTAAAAAATGGTGTTTATCCATATGAGTATATGGATTCAGAAGAGAAACTAAATGTAACAAAATTACCATCAAAAAATGAATTTTATAGTAAACAACAATGAGGATATTTCAGATAAAGAATATAAACATGGTCAAAATGTATGGAAAAGATTTAATATTAAAGATTTAAGAGAATATATTCAGCTATATAACAAAATAGATGTTTTATTATTAGCAGATATTGTAGAAAACTTTAGAGATATTTCTTTAAAAACATATAAGTTAGTTAGACCCAGCCTGGTAATTTAGTTTACCAGGATATGTTTGGGATGTTATGTTGAGAAAAACTAAACAAAAACTGGTTGAAAAGGGAATTAGGGGAGGAATTTCACAATGTTGTAATAGATATGCAAATGCTAATAATAAATATATGAAATCATATGGCAAAGATAAAGAATCGGAATATATATGTTATTTGGATGCAAACAATGAACATGGATGGATCATGTGTAAATATTTACCATACAAAGATTTTTAATGGGAAAACATTGAAAATATAGATTGGAAAAGAAAAATATTGAATACGTGTGATGATTCTGATATTGGATATATTTAAAAAGTTGATTTAAAATAGCCAAAAAAATTACATGATTGTCATTCAGATTTTCCATTATCTCCAGAAAATATTATAGATCAAAATAAATTACCAAAATTGATGACCACATTATATGATAGAAAGAAATATTCATTACATGACATTAAAGAAATATCTAAAATTAGGATTAGAA
>JAEQML010076260.1:0-13443 GCA_016904865.1 Pissodes strobi
AAAATAAATTATTATGAGTGATTCGCGACTGCATGGCACCACTAAAATGAACGGTACGGAAGGAAAAACCCCATTTTTAATTGGAGTATCTGGTGGAACAGCTAGTGGAAAGGTAAATACATTTTTCTGGGTACATTTTTCCAGTATTTCATTGTTTACTTAAACTGTTATATTAATACACTTTCGATTTCCTATACTTTAGAGTACAGTATGCAAGCGTATAATGGAAAAACTAGGGCAAGCGGAAATAGACAATAAGCAGAGACAAGTCGTATGCATATCCCAAGATAGTTTTTACAGAGACCTGACTCCATCTGAAATTGCCAAGGCCGCGAAAGGTCAATTTAACTTTGATCATCCAGACGCTTTCAATGAGATTCTGATTAAAGACACTTTGACTGATATATTATCTGGGAAAATGGTCCATATTCCAATTTATGATTACAAAAATCATTCTCTGTAAGTTTGTTCCGTATTTAAATGTTTGACTTTCATCAGATTCGGTCAACTTGTCTATCCCTGTGGAACATTTAAAAAAAGAGTAATGGAAGGGTGCCTAAGTATTTTTTAGAAAGCCTATTTGCAAAAGGTCACTTTAAAAATCAGGTGAAACACTGTTCATGTAATCAAGTGAACATAATCATGTAGGTAGTAGTAGTAGCTAATATAGAATTGAAAAAGATAAATATAATCACAAAGGTGCAACTCAATGGAATATTTCCATGATGAAATCCAACTAACAACAATAGAATGTTGTGCAATTGCTCTTTGTGATTGCCTCAATAACTGTGGTAGATTCAAAAATTTACTTCACTGGAAGCTAAGGTATATATGCTAAAGAGCATATTGAAACAGGCCATTAACCTCTTAAAATGAAAGGGCACCACTTCATTGGTTTTACTAATTTAATTATAATATTAATTTGAATTGGATTTTAGGAAGAAAGAGGAGTTGTTGACAATTTACCCAGCAGACGTTGTACTTTTTGAAGGAATATTGGTATTCTATTTCCCAGAAGTGAGAAAACTGTTTCACATGAAACTATTTGTGGACACTGATTCTGATACAAGACTGGCCAGAAGAGGTAAACCTAGTTTTGCAGTGTGACATAACAAAAACTTCTGCTCCAGTTTTCTTGGAAACAAATTATTATTTTCTGCCAACATCGAAACTATTTTGCATTAGTCAGGGCACTTAGCTCAAAACAAATGGAAAAATGTCAAATTGTGGGTCTGATTGCATAACAACTGGTGATAATTTGTTACATAGGTTTAAGTTAACACAATATTCTATCCTAAGTCGTGAAGTGGAATTAATTTTGGTTATTTTAGTGCCCAGAGACATAAATGAAAGAGGCCGAGATTTGGATCAAGTTTTAAACCAATACATGAATTTTGTGAAGCCTGCTTTTGAGGAATTTTGTTCCCCAGTGAGTAATATATAACCAATATTTTCATATCGTTTGTGCAACATTGAACGTTAATGATCTCATATCACTTGCCTTTTATGTTCTTGGAATGTTTATATTAATTTGTGCCTCACAATTATTTCAGACCAAGAAATTCGCTGATGTAATCATTCCAAGGGGAGCTGACAACCATGGTAAGTTAAAGTTCATATTTAATGCAGTTACTTCTTGAGTGTGTGTAAAATGTTAGTTTAATGTAATTGTGTAACTAGAGGGAAAATACATCGATTGGAGCAGGGTGGAAGTTTTTGTACAATAATTCAATAGATTGCTGGCCATTTGCTTTCGAGCAAGGAAAATTTCACCTAAATTTAAAACTAAATATTTTCTTAACCAGACATGATATCGACCTATGGTTTCTAATGATTAATAGATTTATCCCTTAGGAAAAACTTTCCAATGTTGGATTTTTTAAAACTTTCAAAAAATGTTACATACAGGGTGTCAAAGAAGACGGTGATTTTTGCTCCAATTTCAATAGCATGTAACTTTGACAATAATTTTTTAAAATTTTGTCACAATTAAATCACTGGTCCATTGCAAAGAAAGTATTTTATTTATTTTTATTTATTTACACTTTATTTCAGAATTACATTGATTTACACAAAAATGCATAAAACAAAAATAAAATGAAAATGACATCACAAAAACAGTACCTACATATAAAAGACTACCTACTTATCGAAAATAATCATGAACAGTATAGGGTTTCATATCTACGAGAAACTGCTTTAATTTTCATTTAAAATATTTTTCTACGGTAATGTTCTTAATATTAATATCCAACCTGTTATAACATTTGATGCCCATATAGTATGGAACTTTTTGATACAAATTGTGACTTATTTTTTAAAACAACAACACCATCTCATATAATGCATAAACTGTAAGCAGTCCTTTGGACTTACAGACTTCTTGGCAGGATTGTAATGGCGACATTTTATAAATTATCCTTAATATGCGCTGTTGAATAAGAAATATGCTTTGAGCTTTGGAGTTTAAACCCCAAAAAATAATACCATATCTCATTGTCGCTTCAAAATTCGCAAAGTACAGTGTGCTCTTAGCTGCGTCATCTAGATATTTAGAGACTACACAAATACAATAGCAAACTTTATTAAGTTTATTATTAAGATATTCAATATGATAAGACCAGTCTAGAAATTCGTCAATATAAATACCTAGAAACTTTGTTTGGTTAGATATTTCAAAGTTATTGTCACAAACAAGAATAGATTCAGGTTTAGTGATTTTATTTAATTTAGTTCTAAATAGCATAGTACTGGTTTCAGATTTATTTAAAATTAATTTATTTGTTTCAAGCCAAGTATTTGCTAACGAGAATAGCTCATTTGCATTTTCGGTCAGTTCACCAATATCTGATATCCACCAACCAGTAAGTTTGTGTCATCAGCATATTCAGTTAAACAATATTTTGGATTAATTGCTTGATAGTTTAGATCATTTAGATATACTATAAATAAGTATACTTCCCTGAGAAATGCCCACTGTACTTTGCGATATTTCTGATTTATGGTTTATTCCATTTTTGTTCAAAAGTACCCTTTGCGTTCTTCCGTTTAAGTAGGATTTAAACAAGTCAAGTTCCCCTAACGCCATAACTTTTCAAAAAGAATGTTTGTTGTTCAGACAATCGAACGCTTTGGATAAGTCTAGAAACATCCCCAGTGCCATGTCGCCTCCCTCCAAGAGGTCCAAAACAGTTTGAATAAATTGATAAATAGCAGTTTGTGTAGATCTCTTTGGGAGGTATCCATGTTAGTTTGCAGAGAAAATGTTGCATTCCTCCAAAAACTCGACTACCCTTACACTCATAACAATTTCAAATAACTTAGAAAAACTAGGAAGTAGACTTATGGGTCTGTAGTTTTCCAGTAAATTCTTATCTCCTTTATTTTTATACAGTGGCTTAATAGCGGATAACTTTAATTGATCAGGAAAGACACCTTCACTCAAACAATTATTAATAATATAACATGACATCAATGGTTGCCGGAATAACCTGACGAATAAGGCTTGTAGGTATTTCATCATCGCCAGCACTATGTTTATTTTTTATTTTAGTTTTGCTTAATTCCAAAATTTCTTCAGGGGTAACAGGCCTTAAGAAGATTGATTTAGGATTTTTTGGAATATTTATTTGTTCTGTCACACCTGGAAAGTGTTCTAATAGCTCTTCAATAGAATTTAGTAAATATTTATTATATCTATTTACGATTTCATCTGGCTTACCGATCACCATTCTGTATTTGTATTTGATACTCCCGTGATTTCTTTGTAAATTGACCACATAGTTTTATTTTTATTATTAGAGTTTCCTATCCTGTTTCTGTAATTCTGCGCCCTGGTTTTAATTAATAGTAATTGATCATACTCTTTTTTCGCTTTTGAATATGCCTTACAGTATTCAGTATTATAATTTTTCAACATTAGAAAAATGTCCAATTTAATCTTTACCTCCTGCAACTGTGTATTGTCTGTACAATAAAACTTCTTTACTTTTTGGTTCGGGTTGTACAATTTTCTAGGAAAATGGTGATTAAACATAAGCAGAAAAGTGTTTATAAGCATTGACCATTGTTGATTTACATTAGATTTTTCAACTTTAGATTTCTGTCCACTGTTCTTGCGCCAATGTATTGAAAAACTCACCTCTGCTTACGTCGCTACATAATCTCTTATAATTCAAAGGTGCTTTTGAGGCACTACTACAAGTAAGTACAATCTTCTGAGCTGTATGATCTGAGATTGTGGTGTGTAAAACATAATTAAAAACGTTCTCTTTAGAAATGTTTGTAAAAATATTATCTATACCTACTGCTTTGGGAATTTTCCGATATTCTTGTATTTTCTAGAATAGTGGGGCGCAATCCAAAAGAGTCATAATTGACAAAAACTGTGTTCTATGGGCATTTTCTTTGATTAGTTTTATATTGAAGTCCCCCACTACAAACACTTTTATTTTGCTCCACTATGTGTTCTAGCACTATCTGTAGTTTTTGGAAAAACAGTTTCAAATCACTTTTTGGGGACCGATATATTGTAGTTACGGTAAATTGTTCTTTTTTCAAGTTAAAATTGATAGATACGCATTCAAAAACACTCTCCACTGAGAGTTTCTCTAATTTCTTACCTCATGTGAATTTGAACTTGTCAAGAAGGTAAATAGCTACTCCTCCATAACCGGCTTCTCTACAGAAGGTTGATGCTAGCTTCAAATTGTTTATGGCAAGAATGTTTAACTGTTCACTCTTTTTCCAATGTTCCGATATGCATAGGCATTTACAGTCTTGGTTTTCTTCAAGCATGTGTTTAATCATATCAACAGAATTTCCCAATGATTGTACATTTTGATGAATTATAGCATAAGTGTTGTTATTTAAACATCCTCTAGATGTGCTTGGCAAAAAAATCGCTCGGTCCAATGTTTCCTATAAAAAATTTGTATATTCGCGCTGTTTTTGAACTTTTCTGAGAAATGATGGACATTTTGGATCTCTAGCAGAGTGTATCATTTGGCTTAAATTCAGTAGTGTAGAGTTTGGGCAATTAAGGGGAGTATTTTCAGAACATTGATGGGGCTCGTTTTTATCTCCACAATTATAGCAACAAGGTTCTCCTTTGGGTCCAAAAATAGAGCACTTATAGCACGTAGTTAAATTTATATATTCCTGTGTGTAAGCTTTCCTAAAGTCAAATATCAAATTTTCATTCCCTCTTAAACACTTGAAGATATCTGGTGTGGTCTGTAGTGTCCAGTTCTCCTTGTATTTATTCCTACATGTTTTCTTAAATATAAATTTAATTTTTTTTCAACTTCTACACCAAACACATTTTTAATTTGAGGATTTTCTCTTATAAAGTCTTCTATAAAATCATCAGGCTCATAATCAGCCTCTATACCTGTTATCATTATCATTGGATTATTGTTTTGAAGTTCTATGTTTGGAGATTCTCCTGTGTATTCAGCAGCCCTTGTAACCTTCTTTGCTGATCCTCAGTATGACATTCCACGACGAAGTTGCCACTTTGTAAGCGTCGAACATTCTTGAAAGCCTCCGCTGCTCCCTTCTCACATAAATTTTTTTTCATTTCTTTCAAAACATTGCTTTCTTGGTCAGTATTTTTCGGTTTAACCATGACTTCAAAACGTTGGGTTTTTGGAAGTGTCTTCCATTTCTCTTGTTGATCTGTGTTATTGCTGTTTACTTTGGATGGTTTTGCAATAATTGAGCTGTATGTTTTCACTAGGCTTTTCGATTGTTGAGTAGCTTGTTTTTCTGTTGATATTTGTTAACTTTTTGAAGTCGTTTCGTTTATTTAGCAAGCAATTTTCTGTCTCTAGTCTACCAACCTGCTAGTCTAGTAACTGCATTATGTAGTTGAAATGATGGCTTTGTCACTTCGAACAGTTCACATTGTTCAAAATTATCTTTTTCTGAGAAACTATGTATGATTTTTACAGATGAAAGTATTGTCTCAATCATATTGTCTGCGTTATTTAATACATTGCTTTGCTGTTCTTCCATATTCATACTAGTCATAACTTGCTCACAGTTTTCTTCAAAAGTATGCTCAGAGTGTTTTGATGTTTTCTGCCTATCAGGTGTCGTGGGTGTGTTAGTCTGGGATCTTGGCCTTTTTTGTGGGGATATTTCGTCTCCATTGTGATCCATGGTTATTGTGGGTGGCCTTAATACGGATCTTCTTGAGGTAAAAACTTGTTCATAATTAGCTTGATTGATTTCTAATTCCTGAGTATCAAAATTCTTATTGCAGCTCCCCTATAGTTTCTTATCGGTTTTATCCTTCTTTATGTTTTGAACACATTGGGTCTGTTACAAGAAAAATCCGTATCTTTTAAAATATAGCAGATATCAAAAATACTTTCTTTGTTATGGACCAGTGATTCAATTGATGTACAGTGACAAAATTTTAACAAATTATTATGAAAGATACATGCTATTGAAATTGGAGCAAAAATCATCGTCTTCTTTGACAACCTGTATATAAAAATTTTTGACAGTTTAAAAAAATCCGGCATTGGAAATTTTTTCTTAAGGGACAAATCTATTAACCATTAAAAACCAGAGATCGATATCATGTCTGGTTAAGTTTTAAAATTAGGCGAAATTTTCCTTGCTCGAAAGCAAATGGCCAGCAGTTTATTTAGGATCCTTTTATACATAATTTGCAATCAAGTTTTTGTTTTAACACATTCACTCTTATTTGTAATTGTTATAAAGAAAGCTTGCATCTTACACATTCTAAAATGTACCTATTGCACAGTGAATCAAATATTGTTCGTTCGACTGTGGTGAAAAGCTTAATGTCTCCCTTGTATGTAAAGCAAATGAAAAATAGCCACTGCAAACATGCATTAAAAATGTGGTTAACATGAAATTCAGTTCTGAACATAGCCATATTATATTTCTTGTCTTACTTTAGTATTTATTTTTGGTTATGCTGGACTAAAATTATCTTAAGCGGAATTGATCATAATATATGTTCATTTGTTCGAAATCAGCACTATTCAAATACTTACTTCAATATCTTAATGGGGAAAATGTGGAAATATTTCTTATGAAAAGTTTTGGATTATTGAATTTTTAAAAGGTGTTTTTATGCAATTAAAAAAAAAAAATCCGAGCTAAAAAGTTGATAGAAATATATCTCCTAAACGGCGTTGTGTTTGAGTACAAGAATGAAAGGAAAAACAATTTGTAAAAATCATCTGAAATATGAAGTTTTAAAATATGTTAAAAAAAATTAAATTACTTGACATTACCAAAAGCGGCAACCACAATAATTTTTTTTAAAAAATTTTGGCGATTTTTTGGGAAACGAGACGTGGTTTCAGAAGAAATTCTCTTCGAGAAAAATCTGGTGGTTATGGTACTAATTCAGTAAAAATTAAACTTATTTGGACTAAGCAAAAAGATCAAAGTCAACTTAGGCCCGAATTCTTATCTAAATTATTTGATTTCTAGCGCTCTCTATAAAATATCAGTTTTTTGCATTCTAAGGTATTTAGGCAAATGTTTCTGAATATAGACGTATCTATGTATGCCAATATGTTGATGGTTGAAGCTTTTATAATTTGATTAATGTAGACCATTTGCACGGCCGATAGAATCCGACGTTAACTTCTTTATTCATTTTCTGCTCGATATAAATGTATATTTTTTGTTTTGACAAGCCTCTCTGGTATCAAATAGAGGAGCAATATATTTGTATCTACTTTTCTGTTAATCATTATGAATGTAGTTTAATAACGCATGATTATTGGCTGTCAAATAACTGCTACTACTGGCAACTTAACCTGAACCAAATATGAAATTAAAATTAAACATTTCTTTATCTATATTGAGGTAATCCCTAATGAAATGATAACACTATTGTAACGTCCTTGATAATAGAAATTCACCATTCCGTCCTTACATAATTGTCTGATGTGAAGCATGCCCTGTCAAATAATGTGCTGTCGTGTCATTAAATACGTGACTCATTGGTATTTTTTCTGTTGCAGTGGCTATTGATCTTATTGTGCACCATATCAAGGACATATTACAAGGGAGACCTCGGGAGAACGGAGTGTGCGAAAGGGTTGAAAAGCTAAAGATCTGATTTTTAATTCAGTAACTCGATGGAGAATTTCGTTTTCATTTGGGCTTAAGCTGAAAACATTACTTTAAATTTTTTGATATAAATTTGGTACAATTCAAGTGATAATGAATATCAAACTGCATTGTGTAATGAAAGGCATGGTTTGAGGACATTTTAATATAGCGAAATCAGTGTATTTTAAATTCTAATGAGGTCACTGTTAGTGTTTTATATGTGGATGAACACTGCCGCTGTGTGTGGGACAATTTTTTCACCTTTTTCTCCACCACAGTCTTAAAGAAAGTTTCAATATAGGACCTCTCGAGTCTTGACTCCAGGGTATAAATTGCACAAGTACTTATTAAGTGACCCTTACGAAGCTGAAAACCTTAAAACACTGTAAATTGTCTCAGCTATGCTTCTGCTTCTGTGAACTAATTAGTTTTAAGGAACTATATTGTTTATTGCATTATGTCTTTATTGATCATAACAGGTATTGTGACTTCATAAGGTTCATCACATTGATGAACTAAATGAGTTAACTTCAACAATCGTTGGTTAGAAGATGATAAAATTCCTTCAGGTGAACGACAGACTTATGTCTTAAATATCGTTGAATCTTCTTTTCATGGTTTTTTAATCTGTATTGCTACATGTAAATTTCCTCCATAATACAGACATTGTGTGACTTTATTTTATATTATGAATGCTGGACCATAACAAGCATAATATGGTACCAACAAACATGCTGAAATTCTAAAATATTAACTCGATATAAGTAATAAAAATCAGTGAAATGCCTCATGTTGTAAAAAAACGAAAGGGGTGAAATCTTCAAATTCCTCTTCCTCCCTCCAACATCGAATATTGTATTAAAATTGTTTTGGTTAGTTTATTACTTGTATTGTATTTTTTATGATTATTGATCAAGTTTAATGGCTAGTCAAACACACATATTTATATCCATTTTGAGATGTATAGTTTTTATATTGGATACGCAGATCAATATTTTCGTTCCAGTCAATTGATTTCCATTAATTATGAATAGTAGGTTTGACTAAATCTTTTTTTTGTTATCTATAGGTGTATATAATGATTTCCATAAATGTAATTAGGTAGAAGCATTTACATTAGAGTAGGTATTACACAACAATTTACTTTATTAACTATTACCCTCATATAGGTAAGGTAGAATGCGATTTTCACTTAATTTTCGGTGGAAATCAGACTCCAGAGTTATTGAGCTGAGATTTGACCTCATGTATAAAAATGTTCATAAAAAGTGTGATGTTTTTACGGAATTTGTAAGTGAAAAATCCTGATAACGAAAATTAATCTGCGGTTATGTTAATCTCATTTGCGTAAGCTAAAAAGGTAATTTGATAAAAGGTTGTTTGGTAAATTCTACACCCAATACCTTTCGTGAGAAAAGGAGCGTAGCTTATAGAAAACAACATTGGATTATTTTCAAGATTCAAAATATTTATTCGAGTACTCAAATACAAAGTATTCTTACTTATGTCATAAAAAAAATAAAATGCTCAAGAACTACCTTCTAAAAAGGCTGTACTCAAGAGGTAATAAAATAAAACATGCACATATTTCCATAGCACATTTTCCGACTGTAGGAATTCCTCATTACTGTAGTAAGCCCTAGTGAGCAAATGGTCCTTTGCAAAATTTCATATCAGAGAGAAGTCTCACATGTCTGGGCAATTTGTTGTATAGCATCGGGCCATAGTAATTTACGGATATCCGTGATCTGCCCAACCTGTGAAAATCCACCCTGACATCATCAGCTTGCCTTGTCTGATAGTTGTGGAAAAATCCATTAGCCTGATATGACTCACGATTTTTGTGACAGTACATTAGATTTTCAAATATATATTTACATGTACAGAGAAGAGCATGATCTGAGTGTACGTCAGCTCCTGGGTACGTTTTAGCAACTAATTTTTTTTTATTGAGGGGATTATCTGCTCATTATCAGACTTCCGGGCTTGGCTCATGGCGATCTTATGTGCCCGGGTTGTGTCGGTTTAGTGTTCCAGTCCAGGAAGCACCGACCGACTAAACCCTTCCCCCTCATTCGTCTCGCTCTTTGCACCGGTATCCGCTCTCGCATTACTTCAGTGCAAAGGCTGTCCGTTTCAATTTCGACTATCTTTCTCCTTAGTCTCTATTATAGTTCGAACCGCCATGTAGGCGTGTCTCCATGACTCTTCCGACTCAACTAGGCTACCCATTATGTTGGCCGCATTGAAAATTTTACCAGTCGTGCGTTGGTATCCGAGTGTCGCTTCGAACCACCTATGGCATGCAAACAGCGTGTGCTCAGGATGGTCCACTTCATCACAGTAGATGCATTTATTTGTGTCCGCTCTTCTACGCTTGAATAGGTACTCTCTAAAACAACCATGCCCTGAGAGTGCCTGTGTAAGGAAGTAGTCAACCTCCCCAAACGGCCTATCCAGCCACCTCTGGATGTCAGGTATTAGATGCAATGTCCATCGCCCGAACGTTCCATTGTTCCATTTGTCCTGCCACCTGGTCATAAGGTTAACTCTGGCAGTCCTTCTTGCTACTCCGCTGTATACTTCCAGTCTTTCCTTATCAGGAGTTCTATGGGGGACAATCCGGCAAGGGTAGGGGTTCCCCCCTCGGTTGAAATCGTCCTGTATGCAGAGCAGACCCTGATTGCCATTGTCCTCTGTATTCTGGAGAGTCTCAGGATTAGCTTCTTGTTCTCTGTTACAGTGTGCCAATCTGGTGCACCGTAGAGCAGCTGTGAAAGAACGACGCTCGCAAGTATTTTTCTTTTAGAAGCCCTAGGCCCCCCAACGTTCGGCATAAGGCTGCAAAGCGCCGAAGCAGTCTTTCCCGCCTTCTCAATGGCCTTGTTGACGTGTTCGGCGAAGACAAGTTTTGTATCCAGCCAAACTCCCAGATACTTTACCGCCCGTCCTGGTACGACAAGGGTGCCCTGAAGTTCAAATTTTACCTGCGATATTTTTCTCTTCGTAGTTAAGAGTACCGCCTCGGTTTTCTGCGGCGCCAGTTGTAGGTTGCTCCTTCCCATCCAATTAGCCACACGCTGCAGTCCCGTGTTCGCCGTGTTCATTAGTGTGACCTCGGTTTTTGCACACACAACCATAGCCAGATCATCAGCAAAGCCTACCAGGGTGGTCCCTACCGGCATTTCCATTTCCAGCAGGTCATCATAGATGTTCCACAGAGTCGGGCCCAGCACCGACCCCTGCGGCACTCCGCTATTTATTCACTTCCTTTGTAGTGTCCTCTGCTTCCAGTATTATCCGCCTATCAGACAGATAGGATGCTACAATCCGGACGAGATTTTTGTCTATTCCTCTCCTATTTAAATCATCTAAGATTAGTTGCCAAGATGCACTGTTAAATGCGTTTTTAACATCTAAGGTTATAACAGCACATAATCTCCGGTGTGCGGCCGAGTATGCTGCCGCTTCCCTGGCAATCTTAATCACCTCATTGATCGCATCCACCATCTGCCGGCCTTCTCTAAAGCCGAACTATCTCTCTGACAGGCCACCGGTTCGTTGGAGCTCCCTGTTTAGCCTAATGAGTACCAGATGTTCATACAGCTTTCCCTCCACATCAAGAAGACTGATTGGTCTAAACGCCCCGGGGACATCCAGTTGTTTGTCCTGCTTCTTCAGCAGAACGAGTTTTGCCCGTTTCCACTTCGCAGGAACGCAGGCTCTGGCTGCGAGGCCATTGTACACCGACAGGGTGTAGGCAGGTTTATGAAGTGCCACCTGCTTTAAAACTTCTGGGGGAATGTTACCAGGACCTGGTGCTTTATTGTTTTTAAGTTTTCCACTGGCGGTACGTAGCTCATCTAATGTGAAGTCCAAGAACTCAGTTTCTACATCATAGTCGAATATCACTTGCTGGTGAACAGGGAACAGGTGGCTTACCACTCTTTCCGTAGTATCCATGGTCAGCTTGAGTCTAGGAGGAAACCCAGTCAACCTTTTCGTCACTATCTTATAGCCATCTCCAAAAATATCACAGTCTACGCTGTCACACAGTGCTTTCCAGCTAGTCCTTTTAGCAGCTTTGATGGCGTTTCTCAGCGCTTTCTTGCTTAGTATATACTCTTCCCACAGGCGCTGATTTACCTGCGGGGCATTTCTACTTGCATCTCTAGAATATACCCTTCTTCTGTGTAGGCAGATACTCCGAAGTTCCGCTATCTCCTCATTCCACCAGTATACTGGCGTTCTTCTGGCAACAGTTTTCCTCCTTAGCATGGTCTTATCGCCTATTTTTACTAGGGTTCTAGAGAAGCCATTTGCTGACATTGAATTTTCATTAAGTACGGTTTCGTCCAAGACATTTCTCGGTCTTGGACGGTCCAATTTTCTTGCGTTCCAGCCTTGACTGCTTGATTTCAGGTTATTGGTCTGGTATCCGGAACACTATATAATTATGGTCACTTAGCGACTCCTTATCGCTCACTTCCCATTTGGTGATGTTGGCCTTTATGTCGTGCGTCACTATTGTCAGATCTAATATTGAGGAGTAATCCTGTCTCTGAAAAGTCGGTTTGTTTCGTTTATTTGCAATGATAAAATCATTCGCAGCTATCCACTCGGTCACAATCTGGCCCCTCCTGTCCGAAAACGTCATGCCCCACTGCCAAGATTTCGCATTGAAATCTCCAGCTATGATAGCCTTCTCCTTGTTGACTCTGATTTGGTTTGCAATTTCTTCCAGCATATGCTCTAGTTCCTGGATGTCGTCATTTCCAGAGGAGTAACAGCTATATACTGTGTAATCACTGGTTGCCACATATGTGAAACCATTGCCTCCTCCCTGTCTTCTTATTGTTACATTCCTGTCGGTGACTTTTATTGCGGTAGCCAGCTCTTCATCGCACTCCCAGTCCTTCCTCCCCTTTACAGCATTCCGGTTGGGTTCCGACATTATTACTAAACCCACTCCAAGTTCCTTGGCAGTAGCCAGTGCCATATCGTAAGCTGGACGGCTTCTATTTGTATTAATTTGTAGGACTTTCATGATCGGTTTGTTCGCTCGTCACCTCTGTCTTCTCCCTGCCCCTCGCGCAGGACCCTGTCGGCTCTTTTTTTGGGACATCTTTGGCTGCCGGACTGGTGTTAATTTTTGCCGCAGTGCACGCAGTATGCCTCGTTTTTGCACACTGCCGCCTTGTGTCCTTCCTTGCCACACTTCAGGCATAGGTTTTCTCTATCCGTGCCTCTACAGGATGCCTTTGTGTGCCCATATTCCCAACACTTCAAGCATCTTACTTCTCTTCTCCTTTCTATTATTCTGCAGCTTGTCCA
>JAEQML010076261.1:0-13442 GCA_016904865.1 Pissodes strobi
ACACTCTTGATAGCATACACATTATTAGAAGACATAAGGAGGAGATTACATAAAAAGAAAAAAATAATAAAACAATGGAGGAAAATGAGATTACGCAAAAAGAAGAAATATATAAAGCAACAGAGGAAAAGCAGTAGATATATTTGATATCAAAATTATAGGCAAGCACAAAAAAAGAGAAAAATGGACGTTGATCAATTATTTTGGTACAATACACTCCTAATAGCATATACATAATAATAAAGAGGAGATTACATAAAAATGAAAAATAATAAAACATTAAGGTAGAAAACGAGGTTACACAAAAATAAAAATAAATAAGGCAAAAAAGCAAAAGCCAAATATATATTAAATATCAAAATTATTTAAGCACAAAGAAAACAGAAAAAAATTGGCCTTCAACAATTATTTTGTTTAATACACTCTTAATAGCATACATTATACAAGGCATAAGGAGGAGGTAACATACAAAGAAAAAAAATAATAAAAAATTAGGACAGAAAACGAGATTACGCAAAAATAAAAATAAATAAAGCAATAGAGCAAAATATGTATTAAATATCAAAATTGTATAGTTAACCACGAAGAAAACAGAAAAAAAATGGCATTCAATACTTATTTTGTTCAATAAGACACTCTTAATAGCATGCACATATTAGAAGAATTAAGTAGGAGATTACATAAAAAAAATAATAAAACAATAAGAGAAATATGAGATCACACACAAAGAAGAAATATATAAGGCAACAGAAGAAAAAACAATAGATATATTTGATATCATGATTATAGGCAAGAACGAAGAAAAGAGAAAAATGAGGAGATTACAGATAAAAAAATAAATAAACCGATATGACAACAGAGGAAAAGCGTAAATATATTTGATATCAAAATATAGTAAAGCACGAAGCAAAGGACGTTGAACAATGATTTTGTTAAAGTACTCTCTTATTCGCATAAACATGTTACAAGACATAAGGAGGAGATTACATAAAAAGAAAAAAGTATGTGCCTTACCTTTATAAGCACACAACTGAATTGAAACTTCTGAAAGAGATATTAGGAGTTCAGTTTTTAATTTTTAAGCTTTTTTCTCAACTTTTGCGCCCGGTTCCGACACTTTTTAAAATTATTTTCCTTTTTTTTCATCTTTTTTTCGGCGTTTCTGTTAACTTTTTTTTGGCTATTATTTTTTTCTTTATTTCCTTTTATAGTACTTTTATTAACTTTTCTAACATTTTTTTCGTTTTTTTATATTTATTCCCATTTTTATATATATTTTTTTCATAACGCATTTTGTTCCCTTTTTTGCCTTTCCCGACCTCGTAGCTGAACTCCTTCGCCCTTTTTTTTGACGAAAACCGCGGTTCTCTATTTTTGTTTTATTATTTTTGTTTCCTATTTCGTTTTCTTTCGTCTTATTTCGTGAGGTATAATTCCCCACACTGATGACCCCATGACGCGGGGCCATCTCTAGTCAGATTTTCGATGCGAGGCTCCGTTGCAGAGATATCGGCAAAAACAGTTTTTTCCTTAAATCTCTCCTTAAATTAGAACCCCGATCAAAGGCTGCCGCCATGAGGCGCACCTGCCATAACAATTTCGACCCCGTAGCTCTTCCCGTTCTCCCGAAATAATAATTATTTTAGTTTTTCTTCTCCCCCCTCTCCTGGCTGAACGGGAGGGGGTCGGGTACGGGGGTCCAGTTTCCGTCCAGGAGCGCTATTCTGTACACGCTTCCGAGAGCCGTCGGTATCGGTAAGTGTTAGTTATCGACAGCCGTCGGTAAGTCGTACTGTGCGGCATTCTATATGCTCTGTTACCGACCGATATCGCGAATTCGAGTCGACGAGGATCGGTATCTCTACCGTGCCCTCGTCAACCCCACGGTGAACGCTACCGATGTTTGTCGGAATTGTCTTTCTGTGTAGATGTTGTATTTTGGTAGGAATTGCGGATTATTTAGGTGAATTTGGACTATTTGTAGAGTGATTTTACAGTGTAGTGTCTAGCATTGAGTGGCTTTCCATGTATTGGATTAGATGATCCCTCTGAACGATATTATAACGCAAAATTTTGTTGAAAGAACGAAAAAATTATATACATATATCTTTGAAACTTAAAAAAAAATTAAACTCTTACCCTATTTTTCAATGCAAGAATTGTTTCGTCAACCTATTGCTTAATATCATGAACCTTAAAATACCGAGGGTATTACATTCAGATTCGTTTTAAATTTGTGAGGCACTGCAAAATTGTGAGATTTTATACCTATAGCCTAACCGAACACTTAACAACAGAAACAAAGGACATCATCATAAAGTAAAAACTTCTAAAAGATGTGTCACTATCTACTATCTTTGTGTAGCTATATTTTCAGTCAATTCGCGCGCCAATTGCAGCTTGAAAGTTGCAATTTTAGACGGCGGGCGCCGCGTAAACCATTTTCAATGACTCATTTTTTTGTAGTGCCAAAACTATGTATGGAAAAAAGTGGTCTTCTTGTTCCATATTATATACTGTTTGCCAAATGAAAGAACCCGGACGAAAAGAATGCGGGCAAAAAATGTCTTCGCATATTTAGATGCTGCCACATTTTTTTCCCAATAATCCTAATTTATTTTCTGTCTAGTTTCCTATAGTGAATTTACATATTTAAATTTCCTACTTGAATACTTAATTTTGTTATTTTCCTTAATACTACTGTCTTCTATTATTTACTATTTTATTTACACAGGGAAATACGGAATACTATAATATTTGTAATATTTATAATTTATATTTTATTCGCCTTCAAGCTATTTAAAATACGCGACAATAGGCAACAGTGCGACGTTTACTTGGTTTTTAGCGGGAGGCAGTTTCGTGATTGGTCGCAGGATATATTAAATACACTTTGACCCTAGACCAACACCTAATTTTTTTTTACATATTTTAAAAGTTCGGCAGCGACTTGCTTTAGCCATTGGCGTGGAAATTGCCGATGCCGGACTGTGTGGTTATTTATATTATTTGGTTTGTACGGTCTGGTGATATATAGGTTTTGTCGATTTTGCAAATTCTCTTTTTTCACTAGAAAGGGGGTGTCCTATAGAGTAGTTTAAGCCAAAAAAGTCGGAAGATCCGCTACATTTGAACTGAAAAAATGCCCTCAAAGTTCGAGTTTTGACACAAATTTTCAGCACCACTTCACAAAAGCACTAGAAATATAGACAAAACACATCTCAACATCAATTGTCGGGTGAAAATATTAACTAGGATACATTTGCGTCGAACGAGAGACCTCCGTTTTGTTCCGGTCCTAATTTAAAGCGACTCATAGCCCCATTAGACAAAATTAAATTTTACTTGTAAATATCCAACCTCCTTTTTACTGTCAACTGTCACAATAGCCAAAACAAAGATTTTTAAGAAGGCACACTGTTGCCAGACGTTTACTGTAGTTTCGTTAGCAAAATTCATTAGAAAAATGGTGCGCTATAAGCGCAGCTTAGTTACTACCAGCTAGTCATCTTGCGGCGGCATGCTTTGATTTGGGAAAGTCAATAACCAAGTTTTGCAAATTTTAGAAGTGGGTCATGACTTAATATTGTTTTAAACACCTGGGCATCTGAATAAAACTTTTGACAGTTCGTTTAATTTAAAATATGCTTTTTATACTACCGTGCGTAAAGTACTCACTTTACGCACTCTCTAAGATTCGTAAAATAGGCTTTTTTAATGTGCAGTGCGTAAAATAAGTTATTTTACGCACTAGTGCGTAAAGTAATTTAATAATATTTTTGTTTTTTCATATATTTTTCGGTAGTAGAAAAAATTTTGTATGCTACTCATGTGTAAAGTACCCTTTTTTATTCGATTTCAATTAATTTTTTTTATCAATATTCCCATTCATAAAAAAGATTCACTTTACACACTTGTTGCATAAATAACTATTTTATCGTCAAAATCCGTTTAAAAATTATTTTAAAACGCACAATAATTGTACAAAAATCCGAAATTTCCGAACCTCTCAGGGCGATAGCCGAGGCTTCGGACGAATTTGTCATGTATTTTGAAGCGAAAATTCATTTAAAATTCATTTGTGGAACTGAACCGCTCAGAGCACAGTGCCCGACACACCACCTTTCCGATTTCGATAGAGTTCACTAGCTGGTAGTGAATAAGCTGTGCTATAAGTGTCTCTACTCTTTTTTTTATTTAGGTGAATGATTTTTTATGGCAGTAGCACATCCTATATTGCTCGACGAGCGGTGTGTGTGCGAAGATGTTGTTTGACACGGTTCTTGAATATTTAGTTAGGGGAACAGATGTCCTGGGAGGATATTCGCATGTAACAGGCAAGATGTCCATTCGGCAATGTCGATCGTTTCTTTATATGTGACGTGCACGATAGCATTTAGTCAGATGTCGTGACTGTTACATAGAATCAACAAATAAGTCTTCAATTATTTTAACACTTCATGCATGGCCCTCCGCTCGCTTCGCTCGCTACGGGGGCTCAACAAACAGAAACTAACCAAGTGCTAACCAAAACTAACCCAAAATATAAAAAAAAATTTGGGTTAGTTTTGGTTAGCACCTGGTTAGTTTCTATTTGTTGAGCCCCCGTATAGAGAGCGAAGCGAGCGGAGGGCCATGCATGAAGTGCTTAAATAATTGAAGACTTATTTGTTGATTCTATGTAACAGTCACGACATCCGACTAAATGCTATCGTGCACGTCTCATATGAAGAAACTTTCGGCATAGTCGAATGGACATCTTGCTTGTTACATCCGAATATGCGTCCTGGGAGAGAGTGTCACAGTGATGCAGTGCGCCAGACAAAGGAGTTCTTGTAAAGCGATGTTCTAGGTGTTTCCAGTTGTATGACGAACCGGTGCGCTCTTGCCGTCTATCGTGACTGTCTGACATGCGTTGTCAGGGCGGGATAAGGAGGGCCAAATCATGGGAACATCTGCCGTAAAAGTATCTGTAAAACAGGGATTTCTCGGTCACATGTTTGCGGTCTTTCAGACTATCCAGATTCCGTGTCAACTCCGGGTCACCGACGAGACGCACAACAATTTGCTGAATGGAATCCAGTAGCTTTAGGGTGTGCTCTGGCGTGGCACCCCAGATGTGTGAGCAATATTCTAAGCACGGTCTTATTTGCCCTTTGTGAAGCAAGAGCAACTGCTGCGGTGTATACATTCTTTGTTGCGAAATAGCGTACCAAGCTTCTGGGAGGCTGATTTTGCGACGTTAGCAACGTGGTCATGCCAGGACATATTGCTGTTGACCAAGACCCCCAGTAGTCCGATTGAATGAAGATGAAGGGATGGTCGATCCTGCCATAATGATATCATTGCCCGCCGTATGGTAAACGTGGCTGCTTGGATGATTTTTCAATGTGCATTTGCATTCATACATCGAAATGAAAGAGACACTCATTCGATTACACTATTCCTTTGTAGGTATGTATATATTCGTCAAATATTTCACTTCATACATGGCCCTCCGCTCGCTCCGGGGGCGTAACCAAACAAACCTAACCCAAACTAACCCAAGACATTCCCAAATGAGGAAAAGCAAACTAAAAAATATTTGCATTTTTGACTGACAAATTTCAATTTTTTTTTATTTCCGGCATGCCTTGGGTTAGTTTTGTTTGGTTGCGCCCCCGAAGCGAGCGGAGGGTCATGCGTGAAGTGGATTATTAAATATACTTAAATAGTAAACAACACTGTTATTCCCCATAAGAAAATGTGCAACTTTTGGAAACACTGTGCCAGGTCCCCCGTGTCGGTTACTAAAATTTCATTATTTTCACGTTACAATTTCAATATGTTCACGTTACACCTGGGAAAGTCGTAGTGGAAGTTTGCCCTTCTGGGGCAATTTGGGCTCAAAATACGGATATTTTTTCGGCTCAAATGTGGCGAATCCTCCGATTTTTTTGGCTTAAGCTACTCTATAGGACACCCCTTTTCTAGCGAAAAAAAAAAAGAAAATTTGCAAAATCGACACAACCTATATATCATCAGACCCTTAATTTGATGATATCTTTGACGATTTTTAACCTTTCTTATATTTTTCTTGCATTTGGTGATTATTATACGCGGTTAACTAATTTTTATATATTTCGGATAACTCTCTTAACTGAACTCTCTAAATTAAAATTTTTATTACAAAACAAATCCGAACGTTCTATAAAGAGCGTTTTGGAACATACTTGCTTCAATATTGCCTAACTTGAACGCTAGAGAATTTATATGAATTTGAATTGAACGCTAGAGAATTTATATGAATTAGCTACGATAAACCGTTTTTTTTTCAAATTAAGCGACGTCATCGATGACGTAAATACAAAACCTTCGGGAAACGAATTCTACTTATTATTACATATTTATGTAATGCATGATTTGATTGATTTGTAATACATACAACAAATATCATAGAATACTATCCTTATTATAAAAATGAGATATTATTATATGACATATTTTGTACTATAAGACTGTAATATAAAAAAAACTGTAATTAATTTTAAGGTCTTAAACTAATCAATATTATCAGCAATAATATGGTAAGAATAACCTCGTGCGACTATGGGAAGGCAAGATTTTTTACGTGCTAGTCCTCTACCCCCCTCAGTCGTCGTTAAGGTTCACTCGCTTGGCGCACTATAATAGCAAGCCACGACATAAGTAAAAAATAAACTGGAAGCACAGCACAAATTACAAATGAAGGCAAAAATTTAAATAACCTCTCCTCGTTCGCGCATATTTGTTGACAAATCTCAACGGCTTGACAGTGACATTCACCTGATTCACCTGGCCTCAACGCTCATTGGCTGAATGTACCGAATCGAGTGACGTTTAAGAGGCGTCATTTGCGAACCGATATTTGTCGGTTGCATTTCCGAGCGTCGGTAACAGTGGCATACAGAATAGCGTCGGATCCCGTCGGCCGCGCAACCGATGCCTGTCGGTAACATACCGATACCGACAACTGCCGATGCCGTGTACAGAATAGCGCTCCTGGATCCTCATCTTACCTCGGCTACATGTCCTGAAAATTGCAACCTTCTAGCTATACTGGAACATGCTTAATTAAACGGGCGTTTCACTATGAATTTATTCTAACTTTACCCTCGTTAAAGAAGTTTCACTTCAAAAAGAATAATAATAGATTAATAGGGCAAAATATGAGAGTACGCAAAAAGAAAAAATATATAAAGCAACAGAGCAAAAGCAGTAGATATATTTGATATCAACATAATTATAATCAAGCACGATGAAAAGAGAAAAATGGTCATTCACAAATTGTTTTGTTACAGTACACTCTTAAGAGGATACATGTAATATAAGACATAATGATGAGATTAAGAAAAAAAATAATAAAACAATAGGACCGAAAACCAGATTACGCAGAGAGAGAAATAAATAAAAAATAAAGCAAGAGCAAAAGCAGTACATATATGAAATATCAAAATTATATAGGCAACCACGAAGTAAACAGAAAAAATAGGCATTCTACAATTTTTTTCAATACAGTCTTATTAGCATGCTCATGTTACAAGACATAAGGAGGAGATTGCATAAAAAGAAGAAAAAAATAAAACAAAAGGTCAAAAATGAGATTACACTAGAAGAAAAAATATATAAAGCAAGACAGGAAAGGCAAGTTTGATATCAAAATTATTGTCAAGCATGATGAAAAGAGAAAAATGGTCGTTCAACAATTATTTTGTTACAACACTCTCAATAGCTTACACATAACACAGGACGTACGGAGGAGATTACATGAAAATTAAAAAATAATAATAAAACAATGGAACAAATAACGGGATTACGCAAAGAGATAAAATAAAAAAGCAATGGAGCAAACGCAGTACATATATTTTATATCAAAATTATAGTCAAGCCTCTCGGTAGCATACACATAATGCAAGTCGTAAGAAGGAGATCACATAAAAAAGAAAAATTAATAAAGCAATGGAAAACAAGATTACGAACAAAGAAAAAATTCAATAGTAATATATTAAAATAAATAAATATTAAATATAAATCTTGATACTGTTATTTGCTTCTTTTAAATGGTGTGTAAGGGAATATGTCCGCTGTTACCGCTGTGTCCGCTGCCTCAGCTGTGTCGCACTACGCAAGTCTAGACGTAATAAAAGTTAAAGGGAAATTTAACTCAAACTTACCAAATCAATTCCAATACGCCCTTCTCTGAGTATTAGACATTTCTCGCAGATCACTCTTGCGTTTTTTTCTAACGCGTCCAGGCAATCTTTGATTCTTTCCATGTATGTTTTTAGGTTGTCCACTTCGATGCACACTTCTTTTCTCTGATTCCTAATTTCGCCTGTATTAAATTCGATGTCGAGTTTGCGCTCCTCAATCTTTTTATCGGTGTCTTGTTTGTTTAGTTCGGTTTTTTCTTCGACTTCATCTTTTACCTTAAATTATTCAAAACATATATTGTTTTTAAAAATCTTGATGTATATAAGTGAAAGTTTGGCTGAATTTAAGTTTTAAACTGTATTTTATGCTTGAAATATTTTTTAGATTAAGAGCATGACATTTTTAGGCTAAATACAAACATATTTTTAAATTTTATTCAAAAACAATAGAATATAATTTAAAATTTGTAGGTTTATGTGTTTGTATTTTCCACTATTACTGGTTATAATTTCTTTAAATTTTATTCTGCTATTATTGCATTTATTTAGTGTTTTAAAAACATCCAAGGTGTAATATAAAATACATACTCTTTCGCATTCGGCCAAGATCGAGTCCGCTAATTTTTGTTGATCTAAGCAACATCTGTCCCTATGTCTGTTGTTTAAGCTCCATTCGGTCAAAGTGTATCTGAAAGTAAATAGAAATTGAAATTTAAGGATATGGCGGACTATAAATAGAAGTTCTAGAAATAAAATGACGATATTTTTCATCCAATGATCTGATTTGAATGAGACGATTGGGATGCCTAATTAGATGGATTGAAGTCGCGAAAATTCTGTATTTTTTGCCAATATCAGTTATGCGTTAATTAAATAAAAATTATAAGATTGAATATGAGATTGGTCAAGCTTCTTATGCAATAACAAATTTTTCCAAATTTCGCTTTAAAGTCATATTAAAGATAAAATATTTCCATACCTCGCTGGGGGTGGAGGAACTATGACCAAATGATGCGATTTGAGCTGAGTATGAATGGACCTCTTTGTAGACATGTTTATAGAGAAGTGCTAATTATTATACTGCTCTATCTTCATAAGCTGTAAAGTGTCAAAGTAAAGGTGTTTAATCGATATTGATGGGACATGTAAATAATTAGTTACTAAGGCAACATCCCCCTTTCGATACTTATAGGCGCCAAACTTGAAATCCTCGAACAGTAATATGCAGAAGGATATAATTTAAAATATAATTATAGTATTTTGAAAGGATAATAGACTAATATCTTCTATCTTCTATATTAGCCACTATTTTCATAATATTTAATAAAATTATTGTTTGCAAAATATCTTATTTTTTATTTATCTATGTACATCGTAACGAAAAACCGGCAAGTGACTGAGAGCAGGGGATCCCCTTTTTTTAAGCATACGAAAATTTGTACAAATCAAAATAATTAAATAATTATGGCATCATTTCTACATAATCAAACCGATCAGTGTGTTATATACATTTTTTTATGGTTTCGGTTCGATTGTGGTTATTTTTGATATAAATGTTACTCGAAAAGTTGCAAAGATCCAGAGTTCAATGTTCAGTTTTCTGGCACTTATAAACTTCTGAAAAAAAATTGATAAAACTATTGGTTAGAATTTGTAAACAATAGCAACACTTTTAATTTTTCTTAGATGCTTTTGAAATAAGTATTCCCTTTGGCATTCTGGGGCTTAGGCATTGAGAATTCGTTAATTTTAGTTTGTTTTCATAGGAGAACATCTTTTAGAAATATGCTCATTGATATTCTGGGGCTTGTTGAATTTCTTGCACTTATAAGATTCTGAAAAAAATATATAGAAAACCCATCAAATATGATTGGTGGAAATTTGTACGCAATTCGATTTTAGATTTTTTCTTATAGGATATCTTTTAGAAATACTCCATCTTCTGGGGCTTTTTCAATTTATTACACTTATAAACTTCTGAAAAAAAAATTGGAAACTCCATCAAATTTGATTGGTTGAAGTTTGTAAGCAATAAGAATTCGTTTATTTTAGATTGTTTCCATACGAGGACATCTTTTTGTAATATTCCCATTGATATTCTGAGGATAAACTCCAAAAAATAATTAGAAAGTCCATGAGATTTGATTGGTTGAAATTTGTAGGCAATAGAAATTCGTTTATTTTAGATTGTTTCAAATCAAATCAAATCAAATAGTTTATTGGTGCCAAAAGACATACATTATTTACACCAAGACTAAAGTTAACAATGCATTATTACACCGATTGGGACACACACTTTGCTAGATTACGAAGCAGGAATATATTCGAGGCAAGCTTATTGCACAGGGCATCAGTATGGACAGAGTACATATACTTATTTATACCGTGGTATGGGCATCTCAACGAAGTCCATGATCAAATGGACGCCTAGAAACCTCGCACTGGGAACCCTATCACCATCTGGCATAACACGAGTAGTAAATATTAGGGTTTGGGTTTTGGAAGCATTAAGAAATAGACAGTTAGTGGTAAACCATTTTTTAGCCACCGAAAGTGCATCGCACGATCTCCATCATAGCAGGAAATTGTGGCGTCATCAGCAAACACCCTGTGGTACCCCAATATGAATTTCCCTTTCCACTTATTTCACCCCATTAACCTGCACCATCTGGCGTCGACCAATTAGATAACTCTTAATCAAGGGGATGCTGGGATGGGCAAAATTATATTGCCTTAGTTTGGACAGGAGTATCTCCTGCGATACGTAATCGAAGGCTTTACTCAAGTCGCAGAAGCTGCTTACCAGAAATTCACGTTTCTCAAAGAACTCGTGGATTGTTGATACTAATTCCCGAATTCCCAGAGCCGTATTAAGTTTTTTTCCGAAAGCCGAACTGCTGCTCAGAGAAAAGTCGCTTAGTTTCCAAGAATTCTGTGATACCAGAAGCCATACATTCTTCAAAAATTTTCGAAAAAATGGGTAGCCACGAAATCGGTCTATAGTTGGAAATATCATTGTTATCACCTTTCTTGAATATCGGAATTACAGTTGCTTGTTTTAAAATGTCAGGGAAAATATCGATAGGAAGACATCCACAGGAGGACATATTTTTGAAATATTCCCATTGACATGGATGAAATTTGCAGGCAATAGGAATTCATTTAGTTTAAATTGTATTTATAGGAGGACATCTTTTTGTAATATTCCCATTGCTATTCTGGGGCTTGTACAGATGAACTTTGTAGGCAATAGGAATTCGTTTATTTTGGATTGTTTCCATAGGAAGGCATCTTTTTGAAATATTCCCATTGACATTCGGGGGATTGTGCAATTTCTTACACTTGTAAAGTTCTGAAGACAATTTAGAAAGTCCATCAAACTTATGAAAGAAAATAGAAAGTTCATTAAATTTGATTGATTGAAACTTGTAAGCAATATAAATTCATTTATTTTTTATTATTTTTTTTATAAGAGCACATCTAGTCCGATTGATATTCTGGGGTTTGTTCAATTTTATTTATCACCTAACCCATAACTGCCTATATATTCCATATCTGCCTTATTGCCGATTATGACATTAAAATCTCCTATTACTACAATGAAATATGCTTCTTCAGTTTGATTTGCTGCCGCAATGTCTTCATTTAGCTGTATCTTCTTCGCCTTTTGAAGAACTTATATATTATTTGTTGTACTGTTTAGTTAATGGCAATAATACCAAGAAGAACGAAAAACAAGTCGCTGCCATTTTGCCATACATGACCAAGGAACCCACCACATCCACAGACAGATAGCTGGGCAACGTGAAAAATGGCAGCAAGATGACATGACACGCTATAGGAACACCATCTGCCAAGCTCCGATCAACGAAACAACGCAAACTACCATGGAACATAGGGAGCAATCCGCCAGGAGAACTATGTGTCGATAATCAGTGCAACAGTTCAGAAAAATCCACCCAGAACTACACCTACCAGAGGATCAGCCTGAACCCAGAGTGTAATAAATCCAACGATGGTATTTTGTATTGTATCGTTATAGTAAGTTGATATAAAATACGATATGTTTTCTCGAACTGAAGTCTTTCTTGGGGACCAACGTTTAGAGGGTTGAGACACGTGTGAACTACTAAAATGCATAAATTGCTAAATAAATAATATCATCATGTCCTAAGTTTGAACTTGAACGCGAGCAGTCAACGGGAACGATTAGGAACCTTAAACATGCAACAATCAGCATATAAGATTGTTAGCGAACCATCAGTTTGTCAGACTTTGTGTCTCACCTAAAACCAGCTCTTGGGCTGTCCACAAGGGCGCTTTAGGTTCTAATCTATCATTTTCTCCTTACCCTAGTCTGAGCTTGGCATGATCACATGGTCGTGAAGTCCAGGGTTTACCTATCCACAGTAGTAAAAGTCGAATCTATGATAAATTTGTCAAAGTTCTGAGGAAAATAATTTTCAAACAATTAGAATCAGTAGATCAACAGCTGTGTAAACTTTAAGTAAAAAGCTAACTATAAATGAAGCACACAACGAATTATATTTATAAAACAGTGACCAAAGACCTATAAACAACTAATATCGCGATAATACTTGTCAAATTTAATTTAATCTTTTATTTTGCAGTGTTTTCAGTCTTCTCACTCTTCTCCAATATTTATATAATCATGTTATTCTCCCATGTTGTTACATCCTCGAATGGCGTGCAGGTTATGTAGCTCAGTTAGGATCGAACTACGTCACGTGAGAAGAGATGCTAAATAAGACACTTCGGTAAAAATAGTCAATCCGTCTTCTCATCACTACTCGATTATTGTTAAATCGAACTACAAAATATCTTTTTTAATTAATTCGAAAAAGTGTTATACGTGAGATAGGAGAGTTGTATCCATAATTGATCCTGTGGAAGCACTGGGCAAATGTGTAAGCATTACGTGTGTCACGAGGAGTAACACGAAATTTTATCAGACTAAGCAAGGGTGGGTCGTAGGACCTGTAATTTACAAGGTTATATAAGAGCTTTATGTCATGTTGTCGTCGACGTGCGGATAAGGTGCTGATGTTGAGAGTTTTCTCCATGTCTGCATAGATAATCTGATCAACTGGTATATTTTGTTTGAACGCTACATACCGAAGAAATGTATGCTCGATCCGAGGGGTTAACCGCTGACTAGAATTTGTACACTAAAATACCATATTTGACAAATAATACCAAAAAAACCAAGACAAAATACCAAAAATACCAGAAAATACCAATATTGTATAA
>JAEQML010076262.1:0-13442 GCA_016904865.1 Pissodes strobi
CATGGTGAAGACGAATAGCTTGTGGACAACGTATAACCTGCAAGAGAAACAAAAAAAACGGTGACAATCTTTGTTACAAATTTTGGCGTCTCCAAGTAACACAAACGTTTATCAGAACAACAAGTTTTGACGAACTTAAACCTTATTATTAAACTTCATTATAAATTATCATAAAAATATGTAACATGTAGCCATGCACAAATCACAATATTAGCAAATTTGTTATTTGACCACAAATACACCAGTTTCAGAACTGCTGTGTAAAAAAGCTAAAAAAAAGCTAAAGAGCAAATTTTATCTTGTTTAGCTTTACAGACGAATTTTGACGATCTGAAAACAATAGCAGTAAATATCATGACGTCAAATGTAGTTACCTAAATGAAGTGGAACAAAGAGAAGAAAATATCAAATAACCATATATATGAAAATAACAAACAACTTAACCTATATATTATGTTTCACATTCAGAGAAAATCACTGGATTTATAAATTCGAAAAGTTCGCAATGTTGAGGTTGTTACGGTAATTTTAATAATTCCGTAACATCAGGTTGTTGCGAGTTCACTTGTACTTATTTTTGGTTTAAAATAATAACTTTTGATCTTCAACCTATTTTAAATTAGGTACTGTTTGAACTTGAACCGACCCGGTAACAACAGTGTGGAAAATTCCTCATTTAACAGTATGAAAACATTAATAAATAATGAATTCTTGTGTTGCCCATCAAGTTCGTTTAAAATGTTTTTTGTTTTTTAAATAAATATCAGTCAATAATTATTTAGTTAATGTAAAAAAAAATAATATTATGGTTGAATTTACATAAATACAGCAGTAGAATGTATTATTTAAAAATGTTAAATAATTTCAAATATGCAGCTCATATGCTTGAAATCGGTCGCTTCGTACGGTAGAAAAGTAAAACATTTGTGACGACTGCGCGCCGGTGCAATTTTTTTTCAAGAAGTGATTCTGATTGAAAGGCAGGACAAGGATTTGGATCTATCTTGTACCGGCGACCAAATCGAGAAGGCTGAGAAGGTAGGCTCTTAATTTTCTTTATTTTGTTTGTATTGATTTTATTTCAAGTTTTCTTATATCTAAAAGCCCGTAGGGAGAACTAAACTGCTAAGCTTTTAATTTGCGTGTTACATTACGGGTGATAATTTGTGAATTAGCATCGGCCAGTTACACGTGAATATCTAATATCCCGTTTCTCATTTTATTCCGCAAATCGTTTGAATTAAACTGATATTTAGGGCAGTATAAGGACAAGCGTTGTCTGTTACAGTGTCTGCCCAAGTGCCCACTATCGTTTCATATACCATGTTTTTGCCTTGAGGGCATATGAAATATTGGTTTTTAGAGCTTAAGGCTTTTTGAAAAGAGAAGAAAGGACTTGATCCTACAAAACAAAAAGGAGTTATTAAATTTCGATTTTAGTTTAGCAACCCAACTAATAGAATCGATCATACTGGCCTATAGGATTCACATTTAGGTTCTAATTGGGAGTTGCCATTTTGAGAAGTTAATAACCAAAACCATCTATAGTACAGGAGACCCGGTCCAATTCTCTCTAGTATCGCTTATTGTTGTTGTTATCTGTGGGATTAGAGTTAAGCTTAGTTTAGTTGTTGTCCAACCTATGTAAGTATTTTATCGTCACTTGACATATTTAAGAAGCACCTTCTCAAGCCCTTCTTGACCGTGGTGGTACCTGATCATAACTGCTTTGTGTCTTCATGTTTATTTAAATTTGTCGTTAGCTTCGTTTTTGAATTAAGCTGATTTTTAATTTAGAAAGTAGCTTTCAGACAATAATTGAATTCTGATTACCTGTGTAAATTTATTGATTTCACTTTCGTTTTTGCCTTATTATTATAATTGTTTTTTTTTTCTTAATTGAAATACTGTTCATGACAATATTTCTCAGCTTAGATAGCTATTTATTTTTTTATCATTTTTGATCTGTTCACTGTCTTATTGAAAACATAATTGTTTACAGAATCAATTCTGTGCAAATCAGCGGAGGCAAATTTAATTAAATATCATAATCTTCATTCAGCGTGTTATGGCATTTTTCAGCATTGTTAATAGATAAGAATTATTTGTAGTTATCTCTTGTCAATTTTTATATGCAAAACCTAAGCTAAGACAAGCGACGCTCTCCGCCAAATTGAAATAGAGTTATAACAACACTCTTGGTGAACTCTTTAACTGCCTTGTACTAGTTTTTTTTCATGCTACTGAGTCCACACGCTCCACACGCACTCGCCTCACCAGGACAGCTTCCAGTGACGTCACAGGACAGATCCTAGGCACTGCAGCAACTTTCAGTAACACTCTCCAGGAAGCTCGGAGGAACCATAAGGTGACTAAAGGGCAGATATCACCAAGAAAATTCAATAGAATCTTAAATTTCAAATTTTGTTAGAAGGAAATCTAAATAGAATAATTGTATTTTGAAATTTCTAATCTTTTATTTTGCACTTTTTCACAACTACACTCGGAAATAAATTTTAACCAGCATGCTCCGAACCTATACACCCTGAGCTTATCTTTCAGTTTATATTTTTAGTAAATTCACGTAATAATTTAAAAGGAAAATACATTAGTTAATACCTTTATATAGTGTAAAATCTGTCAAAAGAATGACAATTAATCAAAAATGTGACCTTTGGACCCGTACGATAAGACCGCTTTTGACTATAGTAACAAATTGGCTCTTCATTTGAATTATAATAATAAAACAATTAATATTGTAACAAGCTTCAGTTGGGAGTTGAAATTTTAGTTCAAAATGAACTAAGCAGTTTAACCTATAAAGTCAGTTGGCGAAAAGTTCGCTAATTTTCAGGACGTTTGCAAGGTTGACAGATAACCAAATTTTATGTTCACGGTTCAGGAAGTTCCTTCCAACCAATGAAAAATCACTGTACTAGCACGTGATCGCTCTCAATAGCTGTTGTGACATTTGAAATCGCACATCTGCATTTTTGACCAGTCAGTTCAGCTGTTTTTTATTGTTAATTGTTACTTTTTTGTGAAAATAGCTGAATCTGAAGCACGGATTGAAATCGAAGATATTGATGCATCAATGCTACTTATCGAAGTAATTCAAAATTATCAATTTTTGTACAATCTCGATCACCAGGACTTCAAACATTTTTAATATCCGAGATTCTATTGGTTGCGAATTTTAACCAATGAAATATCAACTCTCCCAACTTCTTAGTGATGTGTCATAAAATGAACTGTGAACTCTGAACCTCACCAACTATGAACTTTTCAACCTCAACATTACGAACTTTACAAGTTTATAAATGGAACCTGGAAGTAATTGTTTTCTCTCGTTTGTTTTATTTTATTAACTTATTACCTATTTCTGTGATTCAAATGTATTTTAGCAATAAATTATGTTATGTTTATGTGTTTGGAAGTCGCCGCGTTGGCGCCATTATTGCAATTTCATGTCATAGTGGAATGAATCGGAGTCAGTAACTGATTCTGGTTAAATTGTTTCAACCAATTATTTTATATTTATTTTAAACTGATTCAAAAATATCTCTAGTTTGTACTAGAGAGAGAACATTAAAATAAAATAATAATTGAAATTCAAGTTTCAAGGCATAATGCCGAACCGCATCTAAAGTTAAACTATTTTGCTAAGGGAAATTCAGGAAAATGTACAACAATACCACCTATCATAAGCCCTACTAAAATAATATAACTTACTATTGGAATAAATGGCATTGTGTTTAACTTGACAAGAACAGAAATCACACTTGAAGCTCAGCCCACTTTTTTTTCGATTGTATTATAACGCGAAATTGGACGGTACTAACTCCAAGAACTATCACCCACTAGTTGCACGCTTCAGAATCAGGTACCCCCCATCACTTTGCTCTAAAAAGAAAATTTAGCCAGGGGGTCTTTTTATTCAGAATATTTAGCGAGCAAAGACATGGGACTGGAATGCAAAAATAATGTTAACTGGAATATCCAATTTTAATTATCCTAATTTGGAATACGCGGCGGTACTCAAACCGAGGTTGGAATTTACAAAATATGTTAAAACGCTAATTGCCACATTAAAATTTTCAGCGATATTAAGTTTTCTCAGTAAAAACATTTTAATAGCTAGGCAGGTGCTGAATCCAGATTTTTCGAGGAGAAAACAAGCCTTGAAAGATGGTATAAAAGCTAAAAATCTTTGGCAAAGAGTTAGTCTGAAAAAAGTTCACGCGCAACAGCACGTTACGCTGCTCAAAACATATGGGAACTCTGAGATCAGATAAGAATCTTCACGCTTGGTAACTAGTTGCGTTGCTCAAATGGTTAAACAGTATTGACGAAATCGCGAAAAGTTTTTTTTTCAATCCTAATCTTATCACTAGACAAGGCGAAATTTTAGATGAAAGCAAACGAAATTGAATATCGAATATCTTCAAAATTGCATATTATGGAGGAAAAATGGAAAATGTAGTTGGAAATTCTCAGTTATATGGGTCAGCATATGTAAAAATATGGGCTGTATACAGAGGACGTCAAAATAATCCTAATGTTTCATACAATTTTATTCCCTAAGTAACCCCATAACAGAGATAATGTCCCAAAAGAGGTACCCAGTGATTTAAATTTTGTGTTGTAACTTTTAAGCAGAATTAGATATTTTAATGACATTTTGGCAAAAAACTTACACTTTTTGTTGCAATCTACACCTTGGCAACGAAGACAACGGTTCCTTCATACAGTACTGCCTGGCACCTATGACGGACAGTTCCAAATAGGATTCCACTGGCAAGGCGTGGAAATCCATTGGAAAAGTCGTCTTGTCTATTTCGTCCATCTAAAAACAAATATCCCACATGTATACTCATAATTATTTCTTTCCTGGCTCAATTTCATAATTTCTTATACGTCTCTAGTAAATCTTCAAACAAAAATAAAATCAAAATATTTGCAGTGCGTTAACATAAAGATATTTTGTCCCTCGGCAATTTGTTTAGGAAATACAAAAAAATGCAAATATGAAACTTGTGGGCTTTAAGGTAATATATTCCATCAGTACCGGGACAGAAGCTTAAGGACATAACCCCAATGCTTTCCGAAGTCTCAGACGACAACTAGGATATCAAAATAAACTATGGTATATTCAGAAATTTCTGACGGCACACAACCTCAATTTTGGACTTCCGATTCGTCTTCGGTCGAGTGTGCACGTGTCGGGTATCGGCCATTTTGTTCCAGCTTCATATACATATATGGTAGTTTGGGGACACATGGGGCTTTCAGGGACTGTGTAGATTACCCGAATAAGATTCGGACGTCCAGCCGGGGGTTAGAGCCCCGTGCATGTACAAGATTTAAATGTGTGTGAATGTCCAGCCGGTGGTGTTCGAACTTTAAAACAAGCCGTGCATGTACAAGTCGGGGCCCCAGGAGTACATACTCGACATACTGGAAGCCCCAAAAATAGTATCTCTATCCACCAAGGTGTAACCAATGTAGAAGGGTCACTCTACCTCTTGCTAAGCCTGGATAGGGGTCTTTTCTGGCTGAATTTTCGAAAGAAAAAGGCCAACAGATAGTTTACTACTACTACTACAACCTCAATTTTACCAGCAGGTGCAAGGACCATAAAACGCAGTAAACCATAAGAGTTACCAAAAAAATAGCTACTATTTGCTTTTACCTTTTGTAATAGTCGGCATAAAGGGGTCATTTGACACTGCAGGATACAATATTTTTATAGCACTTATACTTATACCGCACACTGATTTTGAGATGAAGTATTGTTCGATATGAAAGCAACTACATTTAGTATTGTATTTGACTTGCACACAATGGCGTTAAATGTATACCTTTTGATATAAAAGCAAAAACCATAGCTTTGAATGTACATGATGTGCTTGCACATCAAATGCCTTCCAGAACTGTAAGGAATTTGGTATCAACATGTGCCCATATGATAGGAGTTAGTGAAAGTACAATTATTTATACACTTCATAGAGAAAGGAATAATACAAGCAGTTTCGTCCCCCCTAAAAAATCTGCAGGGAAGAAATCACTACATTTTGATGCAAGGTGTGCAAAATGTCACAGGAACTCATTTTATTTTAACAAGGAGATCCCAACCATTAACAAAGCTTAGATTGTTGTAAAAGAAAACGAAGAGTTATCCGAAATAGATAAAACCACCCTATTAGACAAAATTAATTTCATATGAGAGAATCAAAAGCAAAAATAAGTACTAATCGACAGAACAGAAATAGTGTGTTGGAGAAGACAGTATTTGAGAGATATTCGAAAATATAAAAGCGAGGCAAAAAATCGTTTTTTCTTTGATGAAACATGGCTTAATGAACGACATTCGGTTCAAAGGACGTGACAGGGTATTTCGAACCTCTCACCAGGCATTTATGGAAGGCTTGCGAATAGGGCGTTAAAATACCTTCAGACAATGGACGTAGGCTAATAATAACACATATTACTAACCACAAAATACATCCAAGGTGGACAAGAATATGACTGCCGATTTTTCTGAAGAATATTTGTTGCAAATGCAAATGATAGCATTTATTCCTTGGAAGAAATCAGAAATTTTAAATTGGTTGGTTCAGAAAAAGATACCCTTCCAAAGCGACATGTTAAAGATGGGACTTACCATAAGTCAGATTTAAATAATACTTTATTGATGAAACTGCTAAAGAGCGTGCTGCGATTACCACCATTCCCATTGAGCTCATATGAACCCAAATGAAAAAAGGAGGAATAAAGAATATGGGATCTAGACAACCTTATGGGAGAAACTGTACAACCACTTGATATTTCCCTAGAATCTTCGAACGACTCTTTTGAACTGATTGATGATGACCTCGAAACATCAATCGTTCTAGCTCTTTTTCCTGGGAATAATTAAACCACAAATTAGCTAATAAAAGAAAAATCACCCTAGGTTATTTAATAATAATACTCATAATAATAATATATCAGCCACAGTACACAGTACTCCATCGACTAGTGATGTGAATGGCTTTTTGGAGGAAACAGCTGGCAAATCCGGTTAATTTCAATATTCTCATGGGCTGGCTGAAAGAAAAGAAATGCAACGCACGGCGATTGAACGAAATGATTTACCAACTAAATTGTTGTAAATACAGAAAATGAGGGCACCGAAATTAAACACTTACACAACTAAAGCGCCTGGACCAGATGGTGCCAAATTATTAGATAAAAAAACTTTGTAGTTCAAACGAAAAACTGACTCATGTCGGTAATGCAATCCTGGCAAATCCATCGACAATGCTTACATTCTTGACGGAGGGTGTAGCTATACTGACACATTGGTGTCAGTATAGGCTGAATAAGGCTGATGCATCCAAGCAGTGGCTGATAGTATCAGTTTTCAAATTCCTGCATTGGTCAATATTAGATAGATAGATAGATAATTTATTGGTGTCAATATCTTTACAGTCTTACACAAATCATAAAATTAAGAAGAATGAAGTACATGAGTTGTTAAAAATAAGGTTCAATCACTAAGAAAGAGAAAATAAAACAACAATAGAAACAATACAAACCTACAACCCACAAGTCAACATAATTTAAAATGACAGACAGACAGAACCGTATAAATATAGACAAATATGCTATTAAGTATAAATTTGAGATATCATGACATGGGCATAGGCTGGTTAAGGATACAATAATAATAAAATAAAATGCACCTACCCTACAATAAATTTTACTAGAGCAAGTCTTGATCAGGATCTGAGCGCATATGTCATATATTCAGAGGCGTGGTTATAAACTCATCAACTGAGTAAAGGTTGTGTTTTAAGAGAGTATCTCTGATCAGAACTTAAAATTTTTCAGAGTCAGCTGGCGAGTGGAGTATTATAATTTATTGTAAAGATTAAGGGGCAGTGAATTATTTTTTGACTTTTGCAATTTTAGATAAGGGGGCCGTAATTGCTCTGCACCTCTTGTGTTATAAGAATGAAAATCGATTTTTTTTTATATTTATCTTTATTTTTATGAGTTCCAACGAGGCAGTTAAGAATGTAAATATAAGGAAGGGATAAAATTTGTAAATCCATAAAAAACGGCCGACAGTGGTCCCTACAGTGAAGACCCAAAATTATCCTTAAGGCTCTCTTCTGGAGTCGAAAAACTCTTATTGAGTGAGAAGAATTACCCCAAAGAACCACACCATATGAGATGTGTGCATAAAAAAATGCATAGTATGCATTTACAAGACCGCCCATATTCATAAAGCCTCTAAGCTGTCTCAGAAGAAATAAGCTTGAAGAGAGTCTTTTGCATAAGCCATCTATATGGGCATGCCGTGTCAACCCATCATACACAATCAAACCCATCAGTTTAACACTTTCTCCACTGCGGACTTGAAGATTACTTGACAGAATCAGCCTCTGGGTTTTGTCCTCATTTAAGGTAAGTTTATTTCCCTCAAACCATATCCTGGCCCTTGACATAACAGAAATCATGCTGGTCTGCAGTTCCTCAACACTCTCGGAGGATGAAAGCAATGTTGTATCGTCAGCAAATAAAAAAGAGGTATTCGGCTCCAGAAACGTACATAGATCATTGATATAAAGTGTAAATAGTATGGGTCCGATGACTGACCCCTGTGGGACTCCAAACTTTACAGGACAAGCACTAGAGATGTCACCATAGTTGCCAGTGCATTGACGTCTGTTAGTAAGGTAAGATCTAAAGAAAGCCAGGGCAACTCCTCTAAAGCCATAAAATGCTTTCAAGTTATTCAGCAGGATTTCTGGGTGGACACAGTCGAAGGCCTTGCTGAGGTCGCATAGAGTCAGACCAGTATGCTTGCCCCCTTCAAGGCCTACGACAATGCTATTAACCATGCTGATAATTGCTTGGGTTGTTAATAGACCAGTTCTAAAACCAAACTGGCCAGGATGCAGGAGGTTATGATGATCTAAGTAGTTAGTCAGTCTAGTCTTAATCAATTTCTCAAACACCTTTTCAAAAATGGGTATAATGGATATGGGTCGGTAGTTTGATGGGTCCTCCTTCTCGCCCTTTTTGAAGATCGGTATAACCCTGCTAACTTTGAAATTTTCTGGAAAAAGCCCTTGCTCAAAACATAGGTTGAAAATTAAGGTGACTGGAATAGCCAGAATGTCCTTGGTATGTCTTATAATAGCACTATTTAATTGGTAAACATCAACAGCCCTAGAATGTTTTAAACTATTTATTGTTTCGATAACTTCACCAGAAGTAACGGGGCTAAGAAAAAAAGAATTGGCACATGAGGGCATTGAAAGTGCAGTCAAATTGACACTGGAATCAGGAATCCCTCTAATGAGCTTTTCGGCAACGGTCACAAAGTAGTCGTTAAAAGTCTGAGGATCAATACAAGTTGAACTACCGCTGTTACAACCATTGTTAGACTCGTAGTTGATCAATTTCCAGCTATCTTTTACTTTGTTTGTTGAGTCAGAGATAAAACCCTGATAGGCTGTCCTTTTGGTTTCCTCAAGGCACTTTTTGTATAATTTTCTAAAGTGCCGATAGGCACTCATGGACTCTTGATTACCAAAGAAGTCGGCTATTGATTTGAGAGCTTGTAGCTTATTTCTCATGCAGTTCCTGGTTAAACCAGTTGACAGGAGTAATTTGCTGGGAGTTGGGCACTCTTTTCAAGGGAGCGTGTTCAGTGTTCATACACTAGGTTGCTGTAAGTATTGATCAGAAAATCAGACATTTTTGAGGCCGATTCTAACTCATAAAGCTCAGACCAATCCAAACTCTGTAGAGCAGTACTCATTCTAAGCAAGCCTGCCTCAGAGATCGATCTTCTGTATAAATGCCCATGTCGATGGATTGATTGGGAAACCCTAAAGAAAAATGTCAGCCCATAGTGATCTGACAGACACGGATCCAAGATTGATGCAAGAGACATATCACTCGACAAATCGGAAAAAACATTATCAATGCATGATACAGCCCGACCAAAAACACGGGTTGGCATGCTAATTTTTATTTCAACATTGAAAGAGGTTGGTAAATAGGTAAGCTCCTGCACAGAGGGAGAGGTATCATGTAAGAAGTTGATGTTGAAATCACCGACCACAATAATATTTTTATATCAATCTGTTAACTCAATAAGAAGGAGTTCAAACAGCACAAGAAAATCATTCAAATCCCCATTAGAGATCTGTAAACTGTGACAACAATAGCGTGTTTCATGATTTCAATGCCACAAAACTCGGCTGTAATCTCTTTGGAAAATTTGCCAAGATCTATGCAGATACAGAGATTCGAAATTTCAGCTTTAACCGGAGTGACCACGCCTCCATGTCTCTGCTCAGATCTACAAAAAGCGGTAATCATTGAATAATTAATTATTTCAACCTTTGCTAATTGTTCAAAAGTTAACCAATGCTCAGCCAAGCAAACAACATCAAAAGTACTTTTATTTAAGAATAAATTTAGCTCATTCAATTTGTTAGATAGACATTGGATATTAACAAAGAAAATATTTACATCTAAAATCTTGACTGATGGATTGGGAACTAGTATGTTCCTCTGTTGCTTTGTGCCCTCCAAAAATGTCCTCCGTTGGGTCTAGAGTTTCCAGGTCTGCGTCCTGCTATTAAAATTCTGTCCTCTGCTCGGTGCATAGTGCCTCCAGACCTTAACATACACTCCTTTGGGCCAGTATTCTGCACTGAATATATGTTCTAGGTATTTCTGAGGAAATGTCAATTTGAAAGAGTGTGCGGTGTCACTTCCTCCTAGTTTTGTGACCGATACATGATCAGTGTGTACCTGTGGGGCTAACTTTTGTATATGTCCCCTTACCATTTGCTCAGTCACAACAATAAGATTAGAAAGATGTAGGGAGGCCATAGGTGAAGCAGCAGAGAGATCCTTGGTGGGATCCAAAAAGCCATCTGAAGCTCCAACCAAAACCCTCGGTCCTTGTGAAGCAGCTTCCAAAGGCAAAATACGCTCTCCGCATCCCTAACAATCCCGCCGTAGCCCTTCCTCTGAGAAGGCTGACCGTTCTGTGGAAGAAGTTGGTCCTGGTGCTGGCGGTCGTCCCTTGTCGAATGTTCCCGGCCTGACCGCTGATTGTCAGTGGCCACATCTGCAGTAAGATCAATAAATTTTCGCAAATTTGCCTCATCAATAGCCCTCTGGATCTGTTTAGGATTGATAGTTGGCTTACTGAACTTGGTAGGAGATTTTGGAGCCCTTAAGTTCATGGAAGTTTCCTGCAAAACAGATGCAGATAGAGAAGGCCTCTTCCTTCCTGGGGGAGACTCAGGCTGGCTCCCAGGCAACTGCTTATCAAAATTTTTCACGAGAGTTCTACCCAAGCTATCGATTTGAAGCTGACAAGAGGACTTTATAGAGTCAGACATACTAGAAAGAGAAATCTTGAGGGTGCTTTCTATGTCGACCTTTAACTGGTCTAAATGGGAATGTAATTTGGTAGTAATATCATTAATAATTGGTTCCACGTTATCAGGATGAATGGCACAACTCAGATTGCCGGAAGTTGGATCGTCTGATTCCTTGGTGCTAAGGCAATCTGTGCAGTAGAATCGAAGACACCTTTCTTTCAAGATAAGCACCTTTATTTCATTGACCCTTACACCCGAGCAGCTTCTGAAGATGAGCTGCCGGCATCGGTTGCACGGAAAACCGAACAACTCGTTTTTCTCCTCTTTAGGCACACAATCCAGTTGACATTTAGAACAAGTTCGCATTTTTAAATGTTAATGGAAACGGGTCCAGCAGTAGCGAGGGCCAAGGCCAGCAGTCAGACTTGGCAACGTTGTTATGCTTGATGTGAGTGTGAATCCGGCCTTATGGTGACTATCTTCACACTGCTGGTCACAAGCGACTTGGCAGCCAACTTCACACTGCTAGTAGACAGCTGACAGTGCTGACCCTGACGTTGGCATTCAAGTGTCAAATACGCCAATGTCGCAAAAACAAACACACAAAAAACACACTCTTCAAATTCCAATGTAAAACGTGATGAAAACTTTCGACGCGTATTTCGGGTGAAAATCAGGAAAGCCCACCATGCCAACACTGGCACGTACCAATCACAGGATTGACTCAGCACTAGTGGAAAACTTATTATTTTTAGCTTTATTTTTGCACACTAATTTATCAAAATAACGGTTGCAAAATTTGTTAACAAACGGACGTTGACGTTGACATAATACAATGTCAACGGAATTGACACACTGTATGCGAAATTTTCTTATAAAGGCAATGGCGAAATGAAATCCTAACGGAGCAGCAGAAGGAATGCCCGAAACATTCAATGGACTGCAAGGAACAGCTAATAATTGACGCCAATATATGCAACCAAGCGTACAAGAAGAACAGAAATTTATTTGTGACCTATATCGATTATAAAAAGACCTTTGACTCGGTGCCACATGCTCCTAAAAATTCTGAACATATGTAAAATAAGCGTAAGCATAATTGGTTTTCTCAGGCACGCCATGGAAACTTGGCATACAGAATTGTATATTAACGATCCAGAAGTCATTCTGAAGACCGACATTAGCAACAGCATTCGACAAGGGATGGATAATTGCAGAGATGGCGAGAAAAGCAGCTTCATGGGAGGCATCCGAATGAGGTTATGCAAGAATATGTCGACAGATATGCGTCTAACTATTGGCTTGCATAATAAACCAGGTATAACTCGAGTAAATAAATCCGCCAAGGTTGCACCCTTTTTAGAACTGTCAGCACCCAATACCCAAAATATGCTCCTAAAGAATGCTGAGACAATTGAAGCGCATCGAAACAGTGGCAATAATAATTGCGCCAACTGGAGTTTTGCCGAAAAGCATGCAAAGAAATATCGAGAAATTAGGACTGACTAAAAAACCTCTAGAAGCCCGTTCAGGAAGCTGTTTTGCTTTCGACCGCGAGAAGAAGTTTATCGGAAGCTCCTAAGACCGGAAAGATCAGAAGTGTCCTCTCAAAGGGTTCCAGCAGAGTTTAATTCCTCTGATGCTTTAATATTTTAATACTCGTTCTGGTCATTTCCAACCTCCTCTCCTCCTCAAATGCGATACTTGACCGAAAATGTTTCCTTTAACCATTTTTATAAATTTTACGACCCTAATGTGCTCCGTAAAGTATAGTATAGTCTGGATGTATCGGTATAATAGGCAGAAACTACCTGAATTTTCAAGTAAAGGTATATTTTGCTTATGAAATTATTGTGCCCACTCTATATACAAATAAATGATCTTTGCGCCGGCTCTGTGCAGTATAATTGAGGTTGTGTGCTGTCAAACATTTCTAAATAGACTATAGTTTCGTCATTAAATTAAGGAAACATTTATGGCGCTTGGGCACTGACTATGACACGTGTTTTTGTGTTCTCCTAACCTAAATCTGTTTATGCA
>JAEQML010076263.1:0-13441 GCA_016904865.1 Pissodes strobi
AACACCATCTTGTAGAACAGAAAAAGTAGCAATGAGAATGTGAAATTGATTTTGTTATATCTATTCAAATAGACTCACAAAAAAATTAAAATTAAATCGCGAATATTCGGTTTTTTTCAAAAATCTTCGTAAGTATTCGGAATTTTTAAACTTTTAAGATGGCATTTTGATCAGCATCAAACTGCACAACTTTGCCTCTATTTAACCGACCTCGTATCTCTTCTAGTTTCCAAGATCCCAATGATGAGGCTCGAATTTGGGACACCCTGTACACATGGTACCATAAGTTGTAATTTCATCATATTGTTAAACTATAATTTGTTTTTAAGTTGATTTCTTTGATTTACCGCAAGTGGCGCCTTTATAAATTTACTCGACAGATGAAGTAACCTAACTCACACCCTCAACTAAACTAAATAAATTAACTTTTGCTCTATCCTTAGAAATTGGCGACTGAACTAGATAATCATAACAAAGTGGCGCTCAACTAATTAATTAAAATAATTAAATACCTTTTCATCACAAATTGGCGCCCAATACAATTTGTTACATAGTAACGTACCTTTTCCGTCCACAGCAGCAGCTTGTTGCTAGTTCCTGATGGATTATCTTCGCAACTGCATCGTGCCTGAGTTTATATTATTGTTACGTTTTTCCCGTGGGTTCTTAACAGAATTACAACTTTGCTATTTTCAACTAATACTCTCTTTATTCACTACCACTGTATACAATTTAACTCACTAAACTAGTCTTATAACTTTACCACTAATATCTATTCAACACTCAATGATTAACTGAACTAACTAACTATCCGACTTAGGTCTGCTTATATGTAATCTCAAATCTATCACGAATATTCGGGAAGTATTCCGAGGCCACTCTATATGATCTCGACGAGGCCATCGAGATAATTCCAGCTATCCCGAAACTTCGCGGCGGGCCGGTCGATGATTCATACAGACAGAGAAGCGAGGGGCACGGCGGGCGGCGGGGCGGCTAGTTCTATAGGGTAGCACAAAAACGTTCGGATGGTTGTTAGTCGTGACATTGCCTCCCTCTTAAACCTGATCGTCCCGATCAGATACTGCATGTCCGTGGTATGCTTTCAGTCTGTCGAGGTGAACAACTTTCAGTTTGCTTCTGGGACTACGCTGAATTCTATACACAACGTCATTAATTCTTTTGATGACTGTATAGGGTCCTTCCCATACTGGCGTTATCTTGGGAGATCTTCCTTTCTTCCTTTGCGGATTATATAACCAGACTTTATCGTTCATCTGAAATCCCATAGAATTAGCTTTGAGATCATATCGTGTCTTCATTCGGTCACTGGCTTTCTCCGTGTTTTCTCTGGCTAATTCATGGATATATAGTAACTTTTCCTTAAGGGAGTCCGCGTAGTCTTGAATTTCCATATCCTGGTTGTCTGGCGTTCCGAATAATAGGTCGCAGGGTAAGCGGAGTTCTCTTCCAAATAAAACCATGGCTGGTGTTAGTCCTGTCGTGTCATGGACTGCTAATCGATAGGCCATTAAAAATAGTGGTATGTGTTGGTCCCAATCCTTCTGATGTTCATCTACGACCTTTGACAAATGTTCTTCAATGGTCTTGTTAAACCTTTCAACCATGCCGTCTGGTTGTGGATGTAAGGCGGTAGTCCGTGTTTTATGGATGTTGAGTAAATCACAGACTTTCTGGAAAACCTTGGAATCGAAGTTGCGTCCTTGATCTGAGTGCAGCTCTAACGGAACACCAAATCTGCTGAATAGGTTATTCACAAGGACCTCTGCTATGGTAACAGCTTCTTGATTAGGGATTGCAAATACTTCAGGCCATTTACTGAAGTAGTCAATTGCCACTAAAATGTACTTGTTACCATTATTTGTTTCTGGAAAAGGGCCAGCTACGTCAATGGCGATACGTTCAAACGGTAGGCCCACATTATACTGTTTCATTTTGCCCCTAGATCTTGTTTTGGGTCCTTGGCTTGCGGCACAGGTTGAGCACTGCCGACACCACGATTTCACATCTTGGCAGTAGTTGACCCAGTAAAATCTGTCGCGAATCTTGTCAATCGTTTTGTTCACTCCGAGATGAGCACCAGACTTTCCATTATGAACTTCTTCCAGAACTTCCGATATCTACCTCCTTGGTACCACTAACTCGTTTAAGAAGTCCATTTTCCACCACCAGGGAGTCCCACTGAGCCCACAGAGTTTTAAAAGCAAGTCCTGTACTTGATATCTCGCTCCAGCTTGGTCTTGGTTGATGTTCTTCTTTAGCTGTTAGCAATAGTGCTATTTCACTATCTTCAAGCTGATCCTTTTTAAGTTGCTCTGTGGTCCACTGCTGATCAACCTCAAATTTCGTTTGCCTAATCCGAGTAATTCCTTCTCGTTGATCTACTCTTTGGCAATGCTTACAATTATCCGCGCATGGTCTTCTGGATAAAGCATCTGCATTATTATGCAATCTCCCTGCTCTGTGCTAAACCTTAAAATTATATTGTTGTAACTTTTCAAGCCACCTGGCTACCTGTCCTTCAGGTTGTTTCATATCCAAAAGCCATTTAAGTGCTGCATGATCAGTTCTTATCAGAAATTCTTGCCCATATAGATATTGATGGAAATGCTCAACAGACCGTACTATTGCCAAAAGCTCTTTTCGGGTTACACAGTAGTTACGTTCAGGTTTCGAAAGTGTTCGACTGTAGTATTCAATAACTCGCTCTTCCCCTGCTTGTACTTGCGATAAAACTGCTCCGATGCCGGTGTTACTTGCATCTGTGTCCAATACCAATTTACCCTTTTGTTCCGGATATCCCAATATTGGACTAGAACATAGAGCCGCTTTTAATTTCCTGAACGCAGAATCGCAGTTATGATCCCAGTTATAATTAGCTCGTTCTTCAGTGAGCTTATGTAGAGGTGCCGCTATATTTGCAAATCCTTCAACAAATCTTCTATAGTAAGTACATAGTCCAAGGAAGCTCCGCAGTTCATGTTTGTCGCGAGGACGAGGCCAGTCCTTGATTGCTGTAATCTTCCGTTGGTCGGTTTGGATTCCTTCTGATGACACAACATGCCCGAGAAATTCAACTTTTTGTTGAAAAAGAAAACATTTCTTTGGATTCAGTAAGAGCTGAGCATTCTTGATTCTAGTAAAAACTTCATGCAAGTTTTGTAGGTGCTCTTCGAAAGTTTTTCCCATTACCATTATATCATCAAGATAGACCAGACATGTCTTCCAAGTGAGGCCTCGTAGAACAACCTCCATAAGACGCTCAAAAGTAGCGGGGGCATTGCATAATCCGAAGGGCATAACATTAAACTGATATAAACCACTTCCGGTAGAAAAGGCAGTCTTTTCCTTATCTTGTTCGTCGATGCCTACTTGCCAGTAGCCGCTCTTTAAATCGAGTGTTGAGAACCAATGAGAACCTGCTAATGTCGTCAACGTGTCATCAATCCTGGGAAGTGGATAGCTGTCTTTCTTGGTGACGTCATTGAGCTTTCTATAGTCCACGCAGAATCTGGTAGTCCTATCTTTTTTAGTGACTAAGACAACAGGAGACGACCATGGGCTCGATGATTCCTCAATAATTCCATCGTCAAGCATCTTGTTGACTAATGTGGTAACCTCTTGCTGCTTCGTCACTGGTAGCCTCCGAGGATGCTGTCGTATGGGGTGAGCACTTCCAGTGTCGATTTTATGTTTTATGATGTTCGTTCTTCCAGTATTGCCATTTTTCCTTTCAAAGGCTGTGCTCTGCTCTTTGATAAATTGTGTAGCTCTCTTCAGTTCTTCGGAAGACAGATGTTGCCACGACTTATGGAAATGTTCTAGGACTTCCTTAGGTGATGTTGAGGGTGTTACTTCTGACTGCGTTCCGCAACTGGTTACCCATTGCACCGGCTCGCAAGCGGCTATTACATCTCCTTTATTGATTTTGATGGAATTGGATGAAATATTTGCTATCCTTATCGGTATTTCGCCGTCGGTTTTGACTAGTGCTTTGCCTACGAGGTGTTTGCAAGGCAAATCGTGGTGTTGGATAAGTCCGATGCAGCCTCCAAAATCCTTCTCCAATTTTCCAAAAATTATCTGCTCGGTATTTCCGCTTATTCTGACAGTACATGCCGCCACTACTTTAGTCGGTGTGCCATCGTCTGTTTTGTTAAGGATGAACTCTTCGGTGCCAAACTTCAGAAGATTAAGCTTGTTGTCAAAAGAGAATCCATGTTGACCGATGAGATCCATCCCCAAAATAAATTCGTCTTCGATGTCGGCGACTAACACTGTGTGGTGTAATTTAATTCGTCCCAGTTGAAGTTCGATATCCATTTCCCCAAGTACTTCAGCTGTGTCACCGGTAACTGTACGAAAAACTACATTCTTTGATATGGGTAGAACTTCTACTCTATTTACTCTGTTGGTTCTTATCAAAGATACCGCCGCACCAGTGTCAACAGTAATTGTTATGGCTCTTCCGTTGATCTTTCCTGTAATTGTTAGACTGTCGGCGGCTTTTCCTAGGCTTTTTATGGAGACGATCCTGGGAGCTTTGTCTTCTTTAGCCAACACCCGCCCCGCAATGTTGACTAATTGAAGTTTTCCTGATTTGACTTGGGGGCCCTAGCGTCTCTGGATGGAGATCTAGACCGTAGTTGTACTCGGCAGTCTCTTTTGAAATGTCCAGTCCTGCCACATCTATAGCACTGATTTGATGTATTTCGGTTACGTGGCCTATCTTCCATTGGCTCCCGGAATCTCGCCGTGGCCTGAAGAACTTCCGTTAATTTCTTCAAAATTTCACCCATCTCATTTAATTCACAGCTGTTTGTCGCCTTTTCTTCCTGGATGGATACGGCCCTGATTTTTGGCTTGGAGATGTTACAGGCCGCCTCGATTTCTAGGGCTCGACCCAAAGCTTCACTGCTGTTATCAAATTTGGCTAGGCGTAGCATTTTCTGAGTTTCTGGATCTCTGATACTATCCACGAAATATTGGGCAGCAAGTTCCTCTTGAAATTCCTGTGTCGCTCCCGGGTAGGCCAATTGAATGAGACGTCTAATGTCTGCCTCAAATTCTTGCAGGTTTTCACCAGGCTTCTGATGCCGAGATTTTACTTGTGCCTGATACAGTTGTCTTCGGTGTTGGTCTCCAAATCGTCTCTCCAGGACAGCTACAAGGATGTCATATTTCCCTTGTTGGCTGATGGGAATGGTCTGCAGTAGTTCCAGGGCAGATCCACGAAGCGCTACCACTAGTGATGCAGCCATTTCTTCATTATTCCAACCGTTGGCAACAGCAGCGGCTTCAAATTGTCTTTTGTACATTGTCCAGGATGTTTGACCGTCAAACGTTGGTGGTTTGATGTTTTGTCCTGAGGTGAATGCCCTCTCGGTGGGTGCTTGATGTTTTAGTCTGGTAAATTCTGCTTGTAGATTCTTCACTTCTTTCTGTACGTCTCCTACTTCTTTTTGTAGATTTCCAACTTCTTTTTGTACATTTCCAACTTCTTTTTGAATATTGTTTACTTCTTTTTCAAATTTCTCATTTTGTCCGTCCAATATTTTCTGTAATTTTCCTTGCTCGCCTACAATTACATCCAGCATCCATTTCTGAAGCTGGTCCTGCTCTGCTTGCCTTTTCTCTTCCTGGTCTTGCAAAATTTTCTGAAGCCGGTCCTGTTCAGCTTGCCTTCTACGTTCATCCTCCTCCCGTTCAGCTTGCCTTTTATCTTCCTGATCTTGAAAAAATTTCTGCAGCCGGTCCTGTTCTGCTTGCCTTTTATTTTCTTGGTCTTGTAAAATTTTCTGTAGCCGGTCCTGTTCAGCTTGCCTTTTATTTTCTTGGTCTTGTAAAATTTTCTGTAGCCGGTCCTGTTCTGCTTGCCTTTTACGTTCATCCTCTCCCGATCCGCTTGCCTTCTACGTTCATCCTCTTCCCGATCCGCTTGCTTTTTATCTTCTTGATCTTGAAAAATTTTCTGCAGCCGGTCCTGTTCTATTTGTCTCTCAGCATTTAGATTTTCCATGAAATCGGCCAACATTTTATTAATTTGCTCCATTTCTGCCGTTTGTTGCCTCGTATTGACCATAGGATGTTATAAACTTTTTTACCAGAATCCACCAATCAAACGGTCTCGTTGACGTACTTGTACCTCTTCTTTCCTCGAAAAATACTTCGCAAGTCCGGTCCCTTCACAATCCAACTTCTGACATCAAATGTTACGTTTTTCCCGTGGGTTCTTAACAGAATTACAACTTTGCTATTTTCAACTAATACTCTCTTATTCACTACCACTGTATACAATTTACCTCACTAAACTAGTCTTATAACTTTACCACTAATATCTATTCAACACTCAATGATTAACTGAACTAACTAACTATCCGACTTAGGTCTGCTTATATATAATCTCAAATCTATCACGAATATTCGGGAAGTATTCCGAGGCCACTCTATATGATCTCGACGAGGCCATCGAGATAATTCCAGCTATCCCGAAACTTCGCGGCGGGCCGGTCGATGATTCATACAGACAAAGAAGCGAGGGGCACGGCGGGGCGGCTAGTTCTATAGGGGAGCACAAAAACGTTCGGATGGTTGTTAGTCGTGACATTATGTTGCTGCGAACGTTTGGCATCCTCCCGTAATATGCTGGATGGTCTCAGTGGCTTGACAGCCGCATCGACATCGATCATCCGCCACCGAAGTATCTCTAACCATGTACTTGAGATAGTTTCTGGTGGGAATCACTTGATCTTGAATAGCCAGCAGAAAGCCCTCGGTTTCGGGAAACATTTGTCCTGAAACTAACCAATAGTTCGACGCTGTATTGTCGACGTGATTCTGGGTAGCCTCATTCGCATGCCTCCCATGTAAGGGTTTTTGCTTCCACTCGAATTTTCTCAAGGTCGGTATGATGGCGGTCTTGAACCTGGTGTTCTTTTAAAAGTAGTGGTGTAGAGTCATCTGCGTCACAAACTGTCCTATGAACTTCTGAGGAATTCGCATTCCTGTGAAAATAATTGCGCAAATTACTTATTTGCCGATCCAATTGTTTACGAAGATCCGCTAGACCTCTTCCACCTTGATGTCTTGGCAAGGTTGTTCGCTCCACTGCGCTCCTCGGATGGTGTTTGTGTGCTCTTGTAAATAAGGTTCTTGTTTTCCGCTGGAGATTTTCAATGTATGTGCCGGTGCATGCTACCAATCCAAACGAGTATCCAAGAACTGAGACGGCATATGTATTAATAGCTTTGCAGAGATTTTTGCTGTTTAGTTGAATTTTTGCCAAACATTTTACCCTGCTAGTAAATTTTTCTGTTAACTCAGCCTTCATTGCGCCATGTGATATGCGCATTGTTTGTTTCATTCCGAGGTACTTGTAAAATTCATCTCCCTTCATTGCCTCGATGTTCTGGCCGTCCCTAAGTGACCTGGATCTATTTTGCCTCGTACGATGTTCACTGTACGGCACTTTTCCAGACCAAACCGCATTCCAATATTCATGGAGAATTGTTCTACAATCTTCAACATTTGCTCTAGCTGATTTTTAGTAGCTCCCATAAGTTTTAGATCATCCATATAGAGCAAATGATTGACTTTCTCTCCTGCCTCGTTGTTGTTTTTGATATTGTATCCATAGGAAGTAGAATTCAGCTGGTGGGATAGATGGTTCATCGCAATACAGAACCATAGCGGGCTGAGAGCGTCTCCTTGAAATATACCTCTTTTTATTGGTATGTTTTCGGTGGTAATTCCGGCATCATGAAGATATATTTTCGTTTGCCAAGATGTCATGGCATGCCTAAAAACGTTAACAATGTTAGCATCAGTTTTATATATTTGAAGAATCTTTAGTAGCCACTCATGAGGCACAGAGTCGTTAGCCTTTTTATAATCGTGTACCATGTACAGATTCCTACGTTTAGAAAATGCCTGGTTACAGATGACAGAGTCGATTATGAGTTGCTCTTTGCACCCCATTGAACTCTTAGCGCTTCCTTTCTGTTGGTCAGCAATGATCTTGTTTCGCTCACAGTGGGAATAGAGCCGATGCGCTAAGCAGGTTATTATCACTTTGTACATTGTTGGGAGACACGTGATTGTTCGGTACTTGGATGGATCCTCCGTGTTTTCCGGGTCCTTTGATAGAAGGTATGTGGCACCCTGAAATAGAAAGCGTGGCATATTTTCAGGATGGGCGATTACGTCATTAATTAAATTTGTTAATTTTTCGTGGATACATTGGAATTTCTTGAGCCAGTTGTTCTGTATTCCATCTGGGCCAGGTGCCTTCCAGTTATGGGCATATCTGATGACGTTTGTAATTTTTGCTGTCGTAAACGGCTCGTCAGGCATTTGATCGTATTCCTGGGAGGTTCGGCGCTCCCCCGCAATCCAGCCTGCTTCAACGTTGCACTGGGCCGATGTTCCCAACTGTTCCCTCCAAAATTGTTCAACATTGCCACTACTGGGGAATTTGTTGTCCGATTATCTAGCCCTCGTATTTAAGCTTTGTAGAATATTTTTTCTGATCGTTGGAATAAGACATCTCGGTTTCTTTTATTACTCGATTTGTACCTCTTTAAGCGCCCTGAAAATACAGATAATTTTTGCTTTAGAGTGTCAAGACATTGCTGGTATGTTTGGTTTTCTGGATCATCACGAGCATGGATTCGATATCGAGTCATGATTGAACGAACGCAAGCTTCCAGCCTATGGGACCTTACTCCATTGATGTATTCTTTTAGCCTTCCTATATCTCTTCGTATGTTATCAATAATTCTAGCATTCGGTCTTCTTTTCCAATGAGTTGTTTGTGGCTCGTCCACGTGCGCCGTTCCCTTTGTTCGTACTTCGGTCAATGGACCTTCCAGCGTAGTAGGTTAATATATGAAAGTGGTCTAGCATATCCTCCTGGCAGAATTCAGTTGTTCATAATAGTAAGGGCGATTCCTAGTTTCTTTGAGGGGTTCACCCTAGGTAATGGTGCATGATCTACTTAATGGGTCGGTGCCATTGTACTACACAATTAGCTTTCTCATCTCTGAGAGAAGTGTTTCGAATAATGCTTCGTACTCCACATTATCTCTATCTAGATCACGTACCCCACTGTTCAGCTCTTGCCCTGTTGCTTCAGGCGTCCCACATACATGTCCACCATCTCCCTCCTGGTCACAATTATCGTTATTATCGTGATTCTCATTCTCATCATCATCATGATCCTCATTATCTTCGTTGTTATTGTGCAGGTTTAGCAGTTCGCGTTCTACTTCTTGTTTGATGGTGTTAAGTCTCGCAGCTGGGATGAGATTGTTTCTGGTGATAACACGATATTGATCTGCCACTCTCTGCTCTGTTACATGCAGCTCTGGATAACCTCAGAATTCAGTATGCAGTCCTTATCGATAGCCGATCATCTTTCGTCCTAACTATAGATACGCATTATTGATTCATTCATGGACGGTGTCCATTTCATGCGTCGCGTCGTCTGGGTAATCCCGCCTGAGAGAGCGCTGGCTGAAGGTCGTACGCAGCACCCTCAGCGGGCGGTATCTGGGTTCTTAGGTGACACATGTGTCGTTGTTGTGGTTGTGGAGCTGTAGCTTCTTGTGCAGCAGGAGCCCGCTTCCTCAGCACCCTGCCACCGACGACCCGCAAGCTGTCACGCCCAGCGCCGGCTTCAGACATGCCCTGGCGATCCTTAGGCCGCGACCTTTCTCCGAAGCTTCGGTTCATCTCCATTTTCATGGGTGTCCCCCTTTAACGTAGGGGATATGGCATTTTTTACCTACTGCCCTGTAACTCGGACCCGTGTGACGTCCCGCCCCAAAGCAGCCGAACCAAAGTTCAACTACCCCCGTGCGGGGTTATTATTATTATTATTATTACTTTATTCTGATGTTTATTCCACCTACTTTTTGTCACATTATTCCCATTTAAAAAATGTTATTTACTTTATCCTTTGCTAAAAATAAAATAAAAAAAAGCCTTTGATTAATACTAAATACTTATCACTAAACATAATCCTTATTTTTGTATAAAATAAACTCAACTATTTATTTTGTACTTCCATCTTTTGTTTCATATATCGTTGACGGGGCTGTATCCGGCTTTTGTACATCTTTTAAAAACTGAAGTTGAAAAAACAATCACGACGAGGATTCATATACATCTGCAGTTGCACTTCCCGTACTTTGAGGGTCTATTTTTTATTCCTTCTGAAAATTTAGATATTTAAAAATGTTTAATAATTTACTCTTATTTTTGCTTGTCTCTGTTAGATATTCGGTTAACGAAGGATCCCATAGTTCTGGCAATTCACGGTGAATATTTATAAAATCTTATGAGATAACCCACCTCTGTAAAATACTATTTCATTGAACCTGATACATTCGTTATTGATACACCCTATATATGTATATATTTTGAGACACCCTTTATACATGTAAAAGATAAATCAAGTCATAAATTACTGAAGTCGAGTTTTTGCGAGGTTTTTTGGAGGATATCCGAAAGGTATTGCTCGAGAACGAAAAATAGAGAGTCAGAACCAGCGGAGTGTACAGTTTATTTTGGTGAATTGTTTTGCTTCTGTGTTGCAATATTATGTCATTACAAGTCGGTAAAATGAAACTTATAATATTGTTATTATCATAATTTGTACCATTATATATTTTATACTCATTGATAATCAATATTTGATGGCCTAACATGTGTATACCTTTTCATATTGTTATTAACATAATTTACATAAATATTTCTTCTATTTTCATTGATAATTAATATTTGATGGCCTAACATGTGTATACATTTTCATATTGTTATTAACATAATTTGCATAAATATTTCGTCTATTATCATTGATAATTAATATTTGATGGCATAACATGTGTATATATTTTGATATTGTTATTAACATAATTTGCATAAATATTTCGTCTATTATCATTGATAATTAATATTTGATTGCATAACATGTGGATATATTTTGATATTGTTATTAACATAATTTGCATAAATATTTCTTCTATTTCCATGGATGATTTATATTTGATAGTATAACATGTGTATATATTTTGATATTGTTATTAACATAATTTGCATAAATATTTCGTCTATTATCATTGATAATTAATATTTGATTGCATAACATGTGGATATATTTTGATATTGCTATTAACATAATTTGCACAAGTATATTTATTTTATTCTCATTGATAATAATTCATATTTGATGGCACAACATGTGCATATATTTTGATATTGTTATAAACATAATTTGCACAAATATTTCATTTATTCTCAAGGATAATTTATATTTGATGGTATAACAAGTGTATATATTTAATGAAATCGTTTTATGCTGTGAATAACACTGTATTGTTTGCTGTCTTTTCGTACTGGAATTTTAGTTTTAGTATGACTGTGATTGTAATGTAAGTAAGGGACTTGATGAATCCACTAACATTTTCCTCCCCTGACTGAGCGAATATCCTAGCTATAAATCGTGAGCTTGCGAGCAAAGGACCCTAAGTCGTTCTTTTAACAAATGTTATATTTGTAATGATTTGCTTTTGTATGAAACCTATGTTATATTAAATTAACATTAATTTGTAACCTTGAATTTGACTTGATGCCAATTGCTTATAAGCACCCGAAATGATAAAGGATCTGTAGCCTGTGCACAATTACACAGAATGAAACCATATATCGTATTGAAATGTATTATATCGAAATGACTATAACTAATAAGCAACAGGAAAGGAATACTATTCAATCACAAATAATGTAATCAATCGCTAAGCGATGACGAAGGAAATATATATTAATCGACCTGCAGGTCTTACTAGAGATATTAGCTCAATTTGCAACTATAGCTGAGTAGCCTCCCGTATGGGACCTCAGTACCTGCTGGCGACGCGACGTCTGGCTAACTAATACTAAACTCTTCAGTTTTGAATGTATTGTAGTATTGTCACAAGTGTGGAACGACAAATTGCGGTGCGTGAGACAGTAATTTAATTAATTGTTATACTAATAAAGGTTGTTCAGCATAACTCGGTTTAGGAATTGGGATCGAGGTTTTCTCTGCCATGCTCTTTTCCCTCGTGAATTCCAGGCGGAGTATGGCACGCTTTTCTTTAATAAATTAGGCAGGCGTATTAGGAATCTGTGGTTTGATTTACATGACGCACCTTTCCCTCAAATTTCCCTAATAGTGTTTAGTCGAAGCGCAATCCGAATAACTAAAAAAATTATGTAAGATATAATAATAACACAACGTAGGTATTAATTTTCTTTTTAATCTATTTTGACGATCATTGGCAAAATAAGGACAAAGCTCAACTTATCTCATTTAACTATGTTGAATCGACCCGGGTACGTTATACTACACTTATAATATTTCTCGGTCACTTTTTGACTCAATCTCAGATTCATTTCTCGAAACTGGCGAAAACAGCGAGGTTCGGTCTTCCTGCATGATAAGAATAAACTACCTAAAGTTTGTCAATCATGCGACCGAACAATCAATATGTTGTCAATACGACTACCTCCCTAAATCATTGCCCAGTATTTTCTGGCGAACGGAAATCCGTCTATATATTGATAATTCTCGAACGTTTTTATTCAAACAGTCCAGATTATTGTCAATATCGTCATCAATATCGCAAATATTGACAATATTATTATTCGTGTGAGGGCCGCTTTAACGTCAGCTTTCTCGTCTTGAACTAGTTCGCATAGCAATGGCTGTTTTCTCGTAGCCATATAATGTGGTTTTGGTGAGAATAATATGCTGATATTGAATCTTTATGCTTGGTGATTGGCACAACGTCCAAGTCGTAAAGCATTATATTTAACAAATAAAAATTTAGTTCCAATAAATTTTAAGCATTCATGAATGATCTCACTTACGTACAAGAGAAACCAAAATAACTGAAATCGTCTATTTCAGCATTTGAAATATTAGTATAACAATTAACTTTGCTTTAATACTAGTTTGTAGTAACTGCCGTTATAGCAGTACATCTTACATTTTTATTGCATGATAATAAGGGCTTTTAAACAACTTTGTGCCATAAAAATGCATGGTTATTTCTCAGTATATACGAAACGTTTGCATTAAAATTCATGGGCTAACCAGTTAACTGTTGTCACTGACTGTCTACTACTGTTTAGATCGTAATTATTATTTTAACAATAATAATTATTATTATTATCGCCAAGCGACTCTAACTGAACGCCGCGCCGGAACAAGCTAGTGATAAAATAACATTGAAATTACGAAAATGAACCAAAACGGAAATAATTTATTAAGTAATATCTTTTTATTCTTTTTATGGTATAACAGTCTTGATTAAAATTTGTTCAAAAAGCGTATAAAATTATGACTTTGACGCTATAATGGATTATTACCTGTTAG
>JAEQML010076268.1:0-13437 GCA_016904865.1 Pissodes strobi
AAATTATACATGAATTTCAAATTAATTGAAATATTAGAAAATAAAACTGCTGACTGACTCTGTAGAAGAGTTTTATATAGGGATCAAGATTCGTCCAAGAGAACCGCAATGGGATTATATGTGCTGATGCTTTACTTTTAGCAAGTGTTTTTAAAAAAGTTCGAAGATTGTCCCTAGAAACTTTCAAACCTGATCCCGGTCACTATTATACTTCACCTGGCTTACGTTTGGATTCACGGTTACTATATACAGGGGTATAATAATTGGAATTGCTTACCAATCTTGATATGTCACAAAAATATATTTAAACAGATTCTAAAAGATGACAAAAATGCCTTGCAAAGGTTTATCTCTAAAGTATTAGCTCAAGGAAGTAATATCGCACTTAGCAGGAGCACCTCTTTCGTTATTATAGATACCTAATAACGAAAAAAGTGTGTTCCTTCTTGAAAAATTTACTGCTAATTTTGGGCTATTGCGTTGATGTTCGGAAGGCGAGAGGCCAGATACGGTGCAAGATAAATTGGCCTACGTCTCCTACTGACTCCTAAATTTGCAGCTATTTGCCGTTCTTCATTAGGTGCCTTCTTCTTGGCGACAATGGCAGCAAACTCTTCTCTGTTCCTTGCTGCTCTCAACAGGGTGTAGGTGTCTAATCCTGTCCACTCTCTCACATTTCTAGGCCATGAACATTTTCGTCTTCCGGGGCCTCTTCGGCCCTCTATCTTTCCTTCCATAAACAATCTCAAAATTTGATATTTTTCTCCTCTGTATACATGTCCCAGATAACAAGTTTTGCGCTGTTTCACATGTCGTAAGAGTTCCCTGTCTGTTCCCATCATTCTCAAAACATTCTCATTCGTCATTCGTCTTGTCCATGGGATCTTTGAAAGTCTGCGGAATATCCACATTTCAAATGCTTCCAGTCGCTGCATTATTCTCTTTCCCATTGTCCAAGATTCCATGCCATATAAGAGGACTGAATAAATGTATGTTTTCACAAAACGGTAGCGAGTATCGAGTGACAGGGTGGTATTTGTTAGAAATGTCTTCATTCTCATGAATGAGCCTCTTGCGTTTTCAATTCGTGCTCGAATTTCGGTCTCCGGATCAAGGTTGTGGGTAATCCAGCACCCAAGATATTTAAACTTTCTCACTTCCTCTATCCTAGTACCCTATATTCGTATATTGGCTCGTGAGTTTTGATTTCTGCTGATGACCATGGCTTTTGTTTTTGCTGTATTTATTTTCAGGCCTTGTTGGTCACCTGATTACACAATAATTTAATCTATCAGTTCCTGTAAGCCTTCTGGAGTGTCTGCAAAGATGACTGTGTCATCTGCATAGCATATATTGTTAAGTATTTTACCGTTCACCCTTATGCCGGTTTCACTGTTCTCCAACGCTTGCTGAAATATATACTCGGAGTACATGTTAAATAAGAGAGGTGAGAGAGTACAGCTCTGTCGCACTCCTCGTCTTATTGGTGTTTCTGATGATACGGTGTCTCCAAACCGAACATAGCCTCTCTGTTCCCAATATAAATTTTTTATAAGTTTAATGTCTTCGTAGTCTAGGCCCTGCTTTTGGAGTAGATGTAACAGTGTTGAATGTTTGATGCGATCGAACGACTTTTCATAATCAATGAAGCAAAGATACACGTCCTTTCTTTGATCTCTACATTTTTCGAGTAATACTGTCAATCCGAAAAGCGCTTCCCTAGTTCCAAGCCCTAATCTAAATCCAAATTGTTCGGGACTTATATTTTGTTCGCATTTCAGGTAAATAATGTAAGGTATGTAATATTTTTAACATAATTTTCAGAGTATGGCTCATTAAGCTAATTAATCTAAAATCGGAGCACTTTCTTGATACATTTTTTTTGGGGAATTGGATGAACGCTGACTTGAGCCAGTCATGGGGGTAAATTCCTGAGCTGTAGATTTTATTAAAGAGGTTGGTGAGTCGTTGGAGATTTTCTTGATCTAGCAATTTTAACATTTCTGTATATACATTGTCTGGTCCTGTAGCTTTTCCACATTTAGCTGATTTTATTGCTGTGTTTCCTTCTGATGGTAAGATATTTAATATCGATTCATTGTCATGGTCTAGTTCCGGTTCTGCCCTTTCGTCGTCAAACAATTCTCGAATATATCTTGACGATTCTTCTTTTATTTCTTCTTAGTTTGTAATTATTTCGTTATTTCCTGTTTTGAGGAAATTGGTCTGCAGCGCTTTCTTTCTTGTTCCTATGATTTCCTTAACTCTTTTGAATGTATTAAACTGATCATTCATCCAATTTTCTTTTGCGTGTCTTGATTAACTTTTGAATCTTGGTTTGGGTTTCTTTATATTTGTCGATGTTTATGTTCTTATATTTCCTTCGGGTTTCCATTAGGTTTAGGATTTCATTGTTCATCCATGGTTTCGTTCCTGCTGCTGTTTCTTTATTAAGTTTTTCTGTTTGTATTTGGTTAATTGTGTGCTCTAAGAAATTCCATGATTCTTCGATTGATTGTTCTTGTTGCGGTGTAGTTTGTTTAATTGTTACATTTAGTTGTTCAGTTATTTCTCTACAGATTTCTGGATTCTTCAATTTTTCAAAATCAGGTCTTCGTTGATTATGATGCCTGATTTTCCTTAGTCTTATCTATATTGTTCCCATGACAGGGTTGTAATCGGATCCGACATCAGCTCCAGGGTATGTTTTCACATCCCTTATCCCATTTCGGTAACGTTTATTAATTAATATGTAATCAATTTGATTTCTAATTATGTTCGCATTGGTGTCTCCAGGGGACTTCCAGGTGTACAGCCTTCGCTTCGGCAACTTAAACCACGTATTTGCCGCAATAAGATTTTCTTCTTGGCAGAATTCTACTAAAAGATCTCCTCTTTCATTTCTTTCACCCAGACCTCAATCTCCAATTATGTCACCGACTCTCCCCTCTCCTACCTTGGCATTAAAATCCCCCAAAATAATATTAACTTCATTATTTTAGCTATTTCTCCGTTAATTATAAAAGGTTGAAAATTGGAAAAATGACCAGTGGGCAAATGTTCTTTTTACGGATGAGAGCCGCTTTTGCGTTAACTCTATCGATGGCAGGGAGAGACTATACCGCCGCCGCGCCGAGGAGAAGCAAATGAACAGTTTAATTTTACTCCTACTGTTTCCTTCGGTGGAGGTTCGGTATTAATTTGGGGTGGGATATGTTTAGGAGCCCGAACAGAGTTGGTTGTTATTAATGGCGCTTTAAATGCACATGGATGTATCCAAGATATCCAACAACAGTATGTCGTACCATTCGCCCCCCAAATCGGAGACAACTTTTTGCTAATGCACGACAATGCCCGCCCTCATGTGGCCCGTTGTGTCTCCGACTTTGTAAATATTGTCGAATTAAGAGCAATGGATTGGCCAGCATGTTCTCCAGACCTTAATCCCATCGAACATGTCTGGGACATGTTAGGTCGGAGATTAAGATCCAGCATTCCCGCAGTCCAAAATCCCGAACAAGCAGCAGCAGCTCTTGTTGAGATCTGGGATAATCTGCCTCAAGTGTTCAGTGATAATGTTATTATGAGTATGGGCAGACGGATGCACACGCGATATTAAAACACTAATTATTGTTATTGTTGATGTTTTAAATTGTTATTGTTCGTTAATTTATTGTTGTTGTTTTTCGTTTTGCTCGTTGGAGTTGGTCTTTAAACAGGCTTCAATTTATGCACTAAAGCACAAATTGGACCAGTCCTAAGCTTGGATCAAGTGTGAAGAAAGGCCTTCGAAAATATCATACAAAATGGAAGGAACTTTTATTTATCCCTTGTAACGAAGTTACTATATTTTTTTGGGGAATAGGATGCACTACGGATTAACTTTCTTATTTTGCGTGCTATTAACATCATTCTTTTTCATAAAATATAATTCAAATATGCTAAATTCAATTCTATAAAATATTCCGTCGCGAAAAACCGGGAAATCGGTTTACTTTTTCCGTGGTTCTCGTGCAGTACCAGTAGAGCGTCGCGATCTTTGTCGCATCACGCTGCGCGTGAGGTCCCCACCTATCGGACGGCCGATGATCCCCACTACGGGTCGAGCTAACAAAACCGGGCGGCATCGCGCTAAACAGGCAGTACCCGGGGTTCTCGAGGCAGTCAGTCCGGAGTCGAGTCAGTCGGCAGTCGAGAGGCAGTCTAGTCCGCAGCCTGGCACCGAGCAAGCAGCATACCCCACCAGTAGGAAACACCGCCGACCAAGCCCAGCTCCAGACAAACCGGGAAGGACCGACCGACCGAGCAGATAAATATCCGTCGTACCGTATTCCTGGTCCGTGATCCTTTCCCTATTGGCAAGTGGAGTAATCCCGGCCATCCTGCCTTGACAAGCGGAGTAATCCCGGCCTACGATAGTATTCCCGGCTCCCCTATTGGCAAGCGGAGTAATCTCGGCCATTCCTGCTTGGCAATCCCGGTTGGCAAGCGGAGTAATCCCGGCCATCCTGGCTTGGCAAGTGGAGTAATCCCGGCTAAGTATCCTTCCAAACTAAGTACATCCAGGCTTCACGTCCGAGTTAGGGAACCGTTCTGCTGAGCCGACCGTGTCATAGAGCTGGAGCTATTGAGAACCGTATACCGTATTTACCGTAGGGCTTCCGTACCGTATCTATTGCCACACGTACCGTAGGGCTTCCGTATCGCTACCGTTTACCGTATTTACTGCCATATTTACCGTAGGGCTTCCGTACCGCTACCGTTTACCGTGTTTACTGCCATATTTACCGTAGGGCTTCCGTACCGTTACAATTTACCGTATTTACTGTCATATTTACAGTAGGGCTTCCGTACCGCTACCGTTTAACGTAATTGCTAACATACTTACCGTGGGGCTTCCGCACCGCTACAGTCGACCGCTCGATTAGAGATTTCGATTCTTTTACTACCGTTTTGAGTTTTCTTACGTATTACCGGGTTGGGTCGCTTAGAATAAGTTGCCTGATACTTTTAGCTATAAGAAAATTAGGTTTATACTTACTGGCGGATAAACACGACCATTATTTTATTTACACGGAGTGTTTCATTTACCAGGGACCGATTCCGATTATTTAAAAACCGAACCTTGGACAACCGTTTCTCCACTGTCTAAAGGCTACCCGATAGGCGAACAGCGATCCCCTTTGTCGCTGTAAATATCAAAGGGGTGGCGCCCGAGAAAACCGAAATACAGGAGGTCGCAAAAAGTAAGTAAAGGGCGCCGTTACACCCTGTATAGGTAATGGGAACACTGTCAGGAATGAAACTTAATGCCATAAAAATTTTAGATTTCATGGTCTCTATAGCATATCAAAGATTAACGAAAATTCATTCACCCTTAAAAAGTTGGCCAATGCACTATTTGTAACAAAACCCTGTATCATCTTTAATATTTGAGGTATCCGAAAGAATAAAAAAGAAAATACTCAGAAAGTATCAATCTTTAATTTGGCATTATCGAATGATATCGAATTTCATTCGTTCATTCTACAAAGATTAAGGGAAATTCATCGACCCAAAAAAAGCACTATTTTTAACAAAACCCTGTAACATCCTTAATATTCGAGGTATCCTAATATGAAAGTAGACATTTATTAGGAAGGCAGCATATATCATTGCAGAAATAGTTGAAATTTGGCAAAATAAAACAGCTGACTGACTCTGTAGTAGAATTTTCAAATACATGCATGTATGTATCGAGATTCATTCAAGAGAACCGCTATGGAAATATAGTGTACTGATACTCTACTCTTAGCGAGTATTTTAAAGAAGTACGAAGAATGTCCATAAAAACTTTCAATCCTGATCTCAATCACTATTATACTTCACCCGGCATACGTTTGGATTCGCGTTTACGAGATACAGGGATATAATAATTGGAATTGTTAAGCAGTCGTGATGTGTTACCATACATATCTATAAACAGATTCTAAAAGAAGACAAGGAAGGCATAATTACACTTGGCTGCGCACCTTTTTCATTATTAGGTATCTATGCACAAAAAAATTAACCGCTAATTTTGGACTATTGACTTGATAGTCGGGTGACGAGAGGAGGAAATGAGCCAAGTACAGTCGAAGATAACTTGGCGTACGTCTCCTACTGACTCCTAAATTTGCAACTATTTGTCTGCTTAATATGAAAGGCTAGATTTACACGGGTAAGAGGGGCTGCCAAGTTTAAATATTCATATCGTCAAACGCGTGTCATTATTTTCCTGTTTTCTTTCAATTAATTTATTTCCTGTTTTTCGTATCTTAGAGCACACTACTTGATCAGCGATTTATTTCCTTGCGTTCGACAGTAAAGTTGCTATAAAAAATCATAAATATACGTACCGAAATATATATGACAACATAATTAGGTAAAAAATATCATCGCTATTGAGTTGTAAAGTCATTAGCTCATTGTAGATTTTTTAAAAATGTTTCATTCAAGATAAGAAAAGCAAAGCAACTGTCCTCTAGGATCGTTTCTGACAGTCTCTAGGTCACAGGTAATGCGCCATATCGTTAACATTATTAAGGACCCGAGATGTTGCGGCAAACCAGAATGTTTCCCAACATTTTGTCCCTAGAGGCATTTCCTTTATTGTTATTTAATCTGAATCTGTTCTATCAGTACTTCAAAATGTATTTTTCCTAGGCGATAAAGCAGCAAAAAAATAAGTTTATTTTGCACGCGATATTTAAACCAACTCGTTATTAAAATTTAATTTGAAAACCATGTTTCAAGTTGAATACTTTAAAGTCAAATCGCGAATAGACACAAGACATTCTACTGTTCTTTTACTTATAGTTTAGAGCACTTAAGTTTTCGTCAACTCGGCTAATCTTATTACTTTGTTAGCGATTCCGTCCTAGGAAAACTTCTGTTTTCAAACTTTCTTTCCCATTTTGGATGACAAAAGTTTTAATTTGATTTTGGAGTTTTGCTTCTGAAAAGCGCACTGAATGATTAAATCTCATAATGTTTATACCTATAACGTTATTAAAAGATGGTGTTATTTCAATTTAATCTTATTTGAAAATATAAGCTCTAGGTGTAGTTGTGTCATAATTTCCAGCTTCGAAATCAGAATTAAGAAAAATAATTAACTTATGTTTAACTCTGACATTGCCAATCAAAACTGAGGAATAGCCTTTGTATATTAATTTTTTTTCTAATGTTATGATTCAAAATCAGAATTAAGGAAAAATTACCAATTCAGAATTTGAAACTCAGAATTAAGGAAAATTTCATGAAATTGAGAATTAGGGTTAATTCTGAGCTGAAACTCCTTAATGCTGAGTTGGTAATTTAGAATTCTGAACTTGTCAAAATATACTTAATTTCTAGTCTTAAATCCTAATTAAGATTAAATTTAATTTTGGCATTGAAACTCATAAATCTTTAATTCGGCATATTTAATTTTAAGTTTAAAACACCGAATTAAGGACAAGAGTTTCTTAATTCTGCATTTCGGAGCCAGAAGGAGATTTAATTTTGAGCCTATTTAAGGACATACTAAATAATAGCCCTTAATTTAAAATTGGAAATTAAAGTTAATTCTGACTTTAAAGTTCAAAATTAAGGAATATTTTGAAATACTGTATAATTTCCAGCTTTGAAATCAGAATTAAGAAAAACACTTAACTTACACTACTTAATTCTGACATTTGCAGTTGCATTTGAATCATAAAATGTTGTCTAATTTTATGATTCAAAATCGGAATTAATGAAAAATTCTCAATTCAGATTTTGAAACTCAAAATTAAGACAAATTTCATAATACTTAATTCCGCCTAATTTAAAATTATAAATTGAGAATTACGCTTAATTTCTATAGTCAAACCTAGAATTAAGAAAAAATGGTTAATTTTAAGTTTCATAATCAGAATTAAGGAAAAATCCTTAATTCCGCATTTGTCCGTCAGAATTAGACTTAATATCAAGATTATTTAAAGCACAATTAACTATAAGCCCTAAATTCCAAGTTTAAAATTGAAAATTAAACTTAATTCTACATTTAAAACTCAGATTTAAGGAAAATTCTTTGATATTGCGTTTGTGGTTTGAAATTCGGCATTATTTCGATGTTCGAAACCAGAAATAAAAAATAATACTTACCTTGGGTATAATTCTGACAATATGAATCAGAATTTTAAAAATTGTCCATAAATCTGGGTTTACATATTAAAATTCTGTCTAATTTCGTGTTTCAGAATCCGCAGTTTCGAGTGATATAGTATTAATCACGGATACAATAGACGATGCATGTAAAATGTTGTGCGAACTCAATAACGCCTCGAGACGGGTGGGGCTTGAATCTCACAAAAACCAGCTAGATGACGAACCTAGTCATGACCAAGAATCTTATGGTAAACAACACTCCACTAGAGCAGGTCTCATCGTACAAATATCTGAGTCATGAAGTTAAAATCAGCAGAAACAACCAAACACATGAACTTTAGAGAAGGATTGGTTTCGCCTGGGCAGTATTTGGGAGGCTCGGATACATCTTCAGGTCCAATATCCCGGTGTACTTAAAGCGCAAGGTTTTTGACCAGTGTGTTCTGCCGTTCCTGACGTACGGCGCCGAGACTTTGTAATATATTGTTAATAATGTAATAAGACAACGTACAGGCGTTATAGATGCGGTGACAAGGATAGGTCAATTAAAATGGAACTGGGTGTGTCATGTGGCGAGATTATCAGATGGACGATGAACGAAAAGAATTATCGAATGGAGACCCCGAGAGAAAGAGTACCGAAATCGAGGACGTCCTCCAACGAGATGGACAGACTATCTTAAAAAATGAAGATCAAGTGGATACAAGAAGCCCAAGATCCAGAGTTACGGGAGGCCTATGTTCAGCAGTGGATTAGATGATGGCTGTGTGGTGATGATGATGATGATGGAAACGTATAATTGATCGCAAAATTGTGGAAAACTGTGTTATGGGAATATCATTAAAAATAACGAAAGCATCAATACAGGATCACGTGGGAGCCTAAGTGTTACCTACCTATGTCAACAAACATTCTATTAAAAATCAGTGCCAAATTTGGTTTTAAAATCGTGAGATCGTAAAGGACTCATGAAATAATAATATTTTCAATAATAAACATAAAGTTCAACAAAACCTTAAAACATATAAATAAACCTGAATTATATCTGAAGCAACAACTTAATTAGAAATTTTCACTAAAATCTCGTAGAAGTAAGTTTAATATCAGACTAAAACTTAATTTATAAAAAATATCTACGCTGATTCACAAAGGCCTTTACGAAATTGAATACGCCCTTGTTTCAGTTAAATTAGTCATATATTTGTTCGGAAAGCATAATTAGCTAATTAATTTTCTAAAATAGACGGCTCACCACCAACGCACCCCTTAATATTCTATTAAAATTTATCCCATTGAAATTGATAACAGAAATCAATAGTCAGGGCTATAAAGTAATCGTAAACTATAGGAGTAAATTGCTTTGTTATAAATCGGATTCCAGTTAGGTAGTTATTGGGTTTCATAGACCTATAGGTGGGGGATTGTATATTTTAAAACAAAAGAAAATTTTAGCCGTACCAATCTCCCGTTAGGATTATGAGCCACTTAACAGTGGTTTATGTCTCGGGTGAATGTTACTGAACTTTGCTGAAAAACAAATTCAATTTCATCATCCTTGTATAGATTATTTTCATAAATACACCAACTCTGGTTAAAACACTTCAACAACAAGGACGATGAAGGATGAGAAGCCGATACTTTTCCAATAAGTCACGGACTGACCCAGCTGCTTGACGTACCTACCAAGATCCCTGAGCGTCAAAAAGCCTTTGCTAGCCTCTTGGATCTACTCCTAACAACTAATCCTGACCTCTATACCGTAACTGTCCAACCTCCGTTGGGGATCATCAGTCCACAATCTTATCTCCGCAGCTTGCGAACTTGTTATCAAAACACAGGCGCCACAAGTATCCCGAAAGGTTTGGCACTACAAATCTGCAAAGTGGCGTTTTTATCTTGCTTTAGGAATAAAATCACCTCTGAATCTGCTGATGAGGTATCTCAAGTTATCATAACTGGTATGGAAGCTTTCATCCCCTCTTCCGATAGCCGAAAATCGAAATGCATTCATTACAAGTACCAGTGTAAGCATTCCATTGACAGAGCAAGGAGGGATATAACGAGCAGATCAAGAACAAGCTTCTCAACTGTCCTAACGGATCAAAATACTTTTGGTCCGTTGCCAAATCTTTCAATCAGGGTTTCTCAAATACGTCACTCCCACTACTGACCAGAGATGATGGCTCAATGCCGAAATGTTTGCATCAAATTCTCAAGAAAAGACTCCCCCAACTATCCCGAGAGTGAATTTCTCAATGCCAGGTCTGGTATTTCGCCAAGGCGAAGTGAAACGAATACTCAAAAGCCCAGACACCAACAGGGCCACAGGACCGGATGGCGTTCTAGCTCGAAATGCGCTCATGTGCAACCAATCCGGAAGAAAGGTAAAAACGATTCCAAATAACTATCGTCCAATTGACTTAGTTCCCATCATGTCCAAAGTCATGGAGAAACTCATCAACGAACAGCTCTTAAAATAACTCGAATCGGCAGGTATTATAAGCGATCGCCAGTATGGCTGCCGCAAGTACAGATCAACGGCAGATCTCCTGACTTACGTGACCTACCTGCGGACCAAAACCATCGAGAGCTACGGCGAATCTCGTGCAGTGGCTCTCGACATATCCAAAGCATTTGATAGGGCGTGGCATGCAATGCATGCAATTCCTAAAAAACACAAAGCAAGAAAATGCTCAGAATACCGACTGATTAGTCTAATGAGCCACACCCTCAAAATTTTCTTAAGAATAATACACATCATAATTAGACTCAAATGCGAAGAAAACATGGAAGAAACTCAGTTCGGTTTTAGGAATGCACTCGGAATTAGGGAGGCGCTTTTTGCGTTGAACGCCCTATTACAGAAGTGCCATAATCAAAGAAAGGACATTGAAAAGGCATTTGATAAAGTGCAACATACCAAATTAATAGAGATTCTGAAAAAGACAGGAATCGATGATAGAGATATTCGTATCATTAAGAATTTGTACTGGAAACAAACCGCTAACGCTAAGATTGGAAATAGTCTTACTAACGAAATATCCATACAACGAGGAGTTAGACAGGGTTGTATTTTATCCCCAAGTCTGTTCAATTTATATTCTGACCTTTTATTTAAGACAGCACTTGAGGATTAGCCACAAGGAGTAAAAATAAATGGTGAATTACTTAATGTAATTAGATATGCGGATGATACAGTAATCCTGGCGGACAACATCGAAGGTCTCCAATCTGAGCTGAATCGAATCCACGAAGCAGGGGCAGGAATGGGCATCAAAATAAATGAAAATAAAACCAAATTTTTGGCCTGTAGTCGTAACCCTCACCCAGATGCGAAACTGAAGTTGAATGGAGTTGAGGTTGAAAAGGTACACAAATTTACATTCTTAGGAACATAACAGACCGACTAGATCCAGACAAAGAAATAAGACGCAGAATTGCAATGGCCAAAACAACCTTTCTAAAGATGAAATCATTTATTTGCAACCACCATCTAAATTTAGAAATTAGACAAAGAATGGTCAAGTGCTACGTCTGGCCTGTACCGTTGTATGGAGTGGAGGCGTGGACGCTTAAGATATCAACAACTAATCGCATAGAGGCGCTGGAAATGTGGATACATAGGCGAATGTTAAAAATACCGTGGACAGCACCTATTCCAAATAAAGAAGTGCTGAGGAGAGTCAACAAGGACAGGGAACTATTCGGGACTATCAAACGTAGAAAAATTACTTATTTGGGTCATATATTGAGAGGTGATCGATATCGTATTTCACAACTCATCCTCAAGGGAAAAATAGAATGTCGACGGGGTGTAGGCCATAAACAGATGTCTTGGCTGAGAAACATCCGAGCCTGGACAGACATACGAAATGCAGGTCAACTTTTCCACATGGCAGAAGATCGAGAAGCCTTTGCTATGATGATCGCCAACGTCGGATAACTCTGATATGGCACATAAAGAAGAAGAAGGCATGACGGAATGTTTAGCAAATCGACAGCATACGGACTACCACCAGCACTGCTTCTATGGCTTTCCAATTTCTTAAGGAATCGAAGCATGCGGGTTGGTTTTGATGGACATCTCTCGGATGATTTTAAAATCAATGGCGGAGTTCCTCAAGGGTGTATCTCCTCCATTGTTCCTACTCTATATCAATGATCTCTTATACAGGAGAAACAATTTTATTTTCAGCTTTGCAGACGACAGCACTATTATATCCTCATTCATATCGCGGACTCCAAGGACCGCTTCTCGTTATCAACGCGAGCGAGAAAATCAGATTGCTGTCATCAATGAGGATATGAACACTATCGTGAAATGCGGTGAAGTAAACAATGTCCAGTTTAACGGAGGCAAGACGCAAGCATCTATCTTCTAAAAAAAAGCAAACACCATAGGACCTGATTTATCAATGACAGGACAAGCACTGAATCTGACCTCAGCCATAAGCTTCCTGAGCATCCGTAATCACGTCAGCACAATCGCCAAGGCATTAGCACAAAAGCTAGGAGCACTCTATAGAGCAAAAAAGTTATATACACCTCATCAGCTCATACTGCTCTGTAAGGCCCAGATAAGACCATCTCTGGAGTATTGTTCCCATGTGTGGAGCTCGGCACCCAAACACCTGCTCAATTTATTGGACTCCATACAGAGGAGAGCAGTCCGTCTTGTAGATGACCCAGAGTTGATTAAAGACCTTGATAGCCTTGAACATCGAAGAAAAGTGGCGGACCTATCTTTTTACTATCGATACTACTACGGATGGTGTCGCAACGAGTTCTGTTTCTGTTTTACATAACTCTGGGCGGAATCATAAGTGCCAGTATGATTCCGCCCAGAGTTATGTAAAACAGAAACACCCGTCAGGCACAAGCTACTCATCATCATAAGATTCAGTTGCAAGCACATAGGACGTCGCTGTTATGGGACTCCTTTATCTGGAGGACTGCCTCGCTCTGAAATAACCTTCCGAGTAACGTCTTTCCCGAAAACTACAGTCTACAGCGCTTCAACTCCAACGTCCACCGTCTTCTCCGCACACACACCGCTCATAAAAAACACTAAACCTTAGACTTTTGCAACTTCGTTTTGGTCTGCATAAATTTCTCGAGGCCTAAGCTTCCACTACATGTACTATAAAGTAAAATCCGTGACACTAACACACAATTAATTTTGTTGCAAATCCCGAGCTAAAGAAATGATTACGCCCTAAAGCTGCTTTGTTTACCATACAGCGCGTAGAGTTTCCTCCAAAGCCTCCACCCAGGAGCATTAATTAG
>MU196208.1:0-11383 GCA_016904865.1 Pissodes strobi
ATACTATGATCTCAAATTGTTTAAGTGGGACCATTTCACTCCGCCTCAAAGTCAAAGTCAAAGTCAAAAAAAGCTTTATTATAAAAAGATAAAAATCTCATTTACAAGCTAACCATAACAATTTTTTAGATAGGTACATAAAAAGTTTGATAAGGATCAAATAAGTAAATTATACAAATACAGAACCAAGTACAAGGAACATAAAAATAGAAAATAGGTATAAATAGTCCAACAACGGACAGCTTGTTAATAAAATTTACATATACAAATAAAAATAAAAGATGAAATACACATAAACAACACGCGCCCATTTTACAGGGAATCATCAAGGAATTCGGCAACATCATAGTAAGCCTTTCTCAAAAGTAATTCCTTTACCCTCCCTCTAAACACTCTGTAAGAATTAGAGGATCTAATATTTAGGGGAAGGTGATTAAAGGCTTTTTTAGCAAAGTAGACAAAGGACTTCATAACCAGAGCACTTCGGGGAATCAATAAAGGAACAACATTCACTTGCCTAGTGTGATATGGTCGGACAGGATCCAAAGAGTTGAAATACTTCTTGTAAACTAGACAAACACTCTCTAGCAAATACAAACATGGAACAGTCAAGATCTTTTGTGAAATAAAAATAGGTTTACAAGAATGCCGAAATGACATATTAAACATAAACCTAAGAGCTCGTTTCTGTAAGATAAAAATTGAAGAGAAGCTGGCAGCACTGCAACATCCCCAGAAAGCTATACCATAAGTAACGCGTGACTCTATTAGAGAAAAATAAGCCGATCTCAAGACGGGTGGCTCCAGGTGGTGAGAAAGCACTCTCAAGGCATAGCAACCAGATGATAGCCTAACTGAAAGAGCCTTGATGTGCTCCTCAAACTTCAAACTCTCATCTAGTGTCACCCCCAAGAATTTGGCACCAGCAGCAGGAAGTATTTGGTCACCGCCCAATGAAATATTAGCCAGAGAACACTTGAAGCTCAACATGTTAGTCTTTGGTGTGTTAAATGATAAATTGTTGCTATTACACCAGGTTCTTATGCGAACTAAATCAGCATTGATCCCTTTCTCCAAAACCCCAACATCACTCGCACGCCAAACAATAGAAGTGTCATCCGCAAAGAGTCTAACAATTCCCTTGATTAGAATGGAGGCAAGATCATTGATATAGATTAAAAAGAGGATAGGGCCAAGAACAGAGCCCTGGGGCACTCCACAATTTATTGGCATTGAGTTAGAGAGCCTGTCTTGATATGACACTGACTGCCTACGGCCATGCAAGTAGGACTTAAACCAATTGCGAGTTATACCCCTAAATCCATAAACCTCCAGCTTCTGGAGCAACAGATGATGATCGACACAGTCGAACGCCTTCGACAAGTCGCAAAATACTGCCGCTGAAAGTAGATTCTCATTTGTACTTAAATAAATGTCTTCAAGAAGAGAGAAAATAGCATCCGAAGTTGATTTTCCACTCTGGAAGCCAAATTGAGAACTGGATAGGATTTTATTTGCAGTGAGAAATGAAAGCATTCTTTTCTTAACGAGTCTTTCTATTAGCTTACCAAGAGAAGGCAGAAGAGAGATAGGACGAAAGTTTTCTGGAGAATTAGAGTCACCTCCCTTGTACAGAGGTACAACCATAGCTTGCTTAAGAATGCCGGGAAACTGACCCCTCTCAAAAGAGTCATTTATGACTACCGCAAGTGCTTGCAGCCCAGCATCATTGAGATGAAGTAAGATCTTAACAGAAATATCATCAAAGCCAGAAGAATTCTTACTTTTGAAAAGCCTAAGAGCGTCCACAACCTCAGAGACACTTACTGGTGCCAAAAAGAAAGAATTTGAGACCCTCTTGCCCGATAGGTATTCCAGGGGATTTATACCAGGATCGAGCTGAGAAGATAATACGTCAGCAACCGAACAATAAAATTTATTGAAATCGTCAAGAGACAAATGAGAAGAGACTTGCGAACGACCATTCTTTCCCCTAATCTCATTGATAATCGACCACGCCTCTTTCTGTGTATTGTTCGAACTTGCAATTCTTTTGCTGAAATAAACGTTTTTCGCACATTTAATAACCCTTCTGTAAATATTCCGGTATCTAGACAAAAACAAGCCGAAGGAAGTACTGTGACCAAAAAACTTTTTTAGATAGTTGAGGCATCTCAAATTCCTGGCAGAGGTCCTAATCCCCTTGGTCAACCAACCTTTTTTAACTTTATTCTTAATATTTACAATGGGGAAGGCCGAGTTAAAGGTATTAATCAGGGCATTGTAGAAGGAATTAAATGCATCTGTAGAATCAGGAGCTACCCAAACAGTCACCTCACAACTCCGGAGGATCGTTTTACTCCAAAGAGACATGCATCATATTTAGTTAATTATAACTTTAGCTGCCAATATTAATTGGAAACAAACACCAGAAATCGACTCACTAACACTTCCTCAACAAGACATGCTAAAAAAAAATCGGTCATTCACATCGTTTGGAAAAAATACACAGCAAACACGATGCCTTACCTTAAATCATGAACGTACAAAACACAAGTTCACTTGACACTTGTCTGATTGGAACCACATACCACACAAAATATATAGGAAACTGCAATACTACGGTTTGTTGTAGAGTTTTGGAGAAAGCGCTAGCGCCCTACAACGGATCGTGCCCTAACTAGAGGCCGTTTTTAAAAACTCCGGTAAAGAACTCTTCTTTTTTTAAGTACGGTGGCGCCATCAATCGGCTAAAGGTAGATTTATACCCTTGGTGAAATTTGAAACTTAATTATTTAGACATTAATTTACATCGCTTTTCAGGTTATGAAAAAAATGCATAAAGTGATATTTTCACAACTTATTCTGTTAAGGAGGGGTACAATTTATGCATATTTTTCAAAAACTTGATAAGCAATGTAAATCAATGTGTAACTGAATTTAATAATTTGGCGGAGGTATAAATATTTTAGAATGTTTTCCTCAACTACTTACTGAGAATAATAAAAAAAAAAACAATTGAATATAAACTTACATTTATTGCATTTTATTAATGTTATTACGTCTACAATATCGCTATAATAATAAGATGCTTTATTGTCAAAATACTTTACAAATTGTAGACAAAGCTAGACCTAGAGTACAAAACATATAAAAACATAGTTATGCATTTTTTTTGTGCATTGGACAGTATAGAACTTTTAACTAACTCTGAGCGTGGGGTTGGCAGAAAAAGATCATGCTCCGTATTCCTAAGTGGATAGTTGTGAGATGGCCTATCTGGAATGGCAGATATGTGCTTGCGGATCAAGCGAACGGATTCAAATATGAATAAGGAATGAGTTATTATTTTAAAACTTTTAAAAAAATCCTGGCAGTGAGTTCTACTGTTTAGTCTCAGAGAGTATTGAACAGCTCTCTTTTGTAGTTTGAAAATACGCTCAAATTGAGTCGCACAACACGTACCCCAGAATGGAAGGGCATATCGGAGGTGAAACTCAAAAAGGGCAAAATAGACTGTTTTAGCAGTTGGCATGTTAAGCTCCCTGGAAACCGTTCTTAGTGCAAAACAGGCAGAACTTGCAAAGGGTCAAGTCGCTAAAGATGTCACTGATCAGACTCCTTAGAAATTTGAATAATGGGTTATAACAGCACCCTCCTTCTATGTAATTTGTGAAGTAATTTTTAATTTTATTTTAATTTCAACGTTTAACCTATGTGTGATCCAAGAGTTTGATTTATTTGACTCGACTGTGCTGATTCCTGACATAGAAACACTGATGATGGCCTCAGGCTGAAAGCGCTCTGCATTGCATACTAATTAAAAGATTCGCACAAAATACAAACCTTTCAATTTAATAACAACTTTTATTCCCTAAGGCCCGTGATAAACAGTGAGTTCATAGCTCTTCTTGAATTAGTTCTCTTAATGTAAAAATTATCTTTCACTCGGTTGCACATATACCTTGTATACCTGGCTCCATCGCTTCACCTAAAAAGAATAGAAGATACTTACTTACAGTATTTATTTATTAATTTACTTTCATTTGCAAAATTATTGAATGTACAAAATATAACCTTTATTTAACAATTTATTTATTTATAATTTACAATTATTACAATTCAGACCTTTTGATATGTAGAATTTTTTCCCCAGTTGTATATTCATTTTAGTGACACCCAAGTGATCGAATCACCTGTAAGTGCCTGCACTGCTTCTCGCCTAATGTAAAATGCATGAAAAGAAAAAAGTAACCAACAAAATAATTACACTGATACTAGATATCACTTCCTCACAAAAAAAAAAACCTCTTTAATTGTGTCAAAATACAAATGAGTTACACCATTTCATAATTTATTCAAGGCCGACCATAAAACTATCACTATTTTTTACAACATATTATGTCTTATATTTTATACTTAACAACTTAATTCTCGGCATGTCTTTTATCTCTATAATAAGTTAAATAACTTAAATTCCGAATAATCTATACATTTCAAGTTCAAAGTCTACTATTCATTGGTAATCATCAGGTGTTCATTTACATTTGAATAACTGTGTTCATGCTTATATTTTTAAATGCATATAAACATCTAATATAGCATATTTCTGTAGAGCAATGCAATAATATTGTTATAAAATTGCACTTACTGTTAAGAGACCGCTTAACTTTTTTTGGTGATAAAAACTTCCGCTAGAGTGGAGGCTTTCTTGGAGTTTTCGGTTTGGCAAATGAGAAAATTCTTGGAATCGAATTTGATTTTAATTTACGGTTGTCATCCTCTTGGGTCTTCTCCCACATTTCTGGTGCAAAATGAGCCTAAAATAATAACAATAAAGCTCTTTACCCCTGTTTCATAGTTCAGAAAAGTAACTGAACCATCCAAAAGACTAAATCACGAATTAAAAAAATTGTTGCTTGTTCAATAAGGTTATTTTTGAATAGAAGCCATTAGTAAATAGGTTTTGGCTTAGTTTACCTTTTCAGTAGGAACCTAGGTTTGAACTATCAATGCTTTCATGAAGAAACATTCATTCATCATGCATTTAACTTGTAGTTTTTCAGTTTAGTTCAGTTTTCTAATTTGAAATAGTATTATAGGTTATATTACCTCATAAATATGAATGATCTGTAGGAGTCCAGTTATCCCTTATCGTCTTAATTAACCATTGTTTCCGTCTTGCGGGATCTCTTGGAAAGTGTTTCATTGTTTCAGAATCGATCTTGGTCGATTTTCTGAACAAAAAGAGATGTGCTCTTGGGCACTGAAATTTTACCATAGGGCTAGTTCTAAAGTCATTTTGTAAATAAAACAAAAAGCTTTAGCATTATATGAATATTTTAATAAGTTATTTTACCTGAAAATAACTAGAAGCTCATAAATATACAAAATATAAACAATGAATTATTGCACGTAGTCAGTGCTACGATGTGAAAAATATCAGTCAAGGCAAATTTCGACCTTGAAAAATATGACATAAATAATACTCTTAAAAACTAAAGCATTGCGCAAACAGTTGTAATACTATGCTAAAATATGGTTATAAACATAACCTTGAAACTATATACAGTTAAATGTCAAATGTCTGTTAGAGTTCCTGCGGAACAGCTGCTTATCAACTATGTTAGCTGATACAATTAAAATACAATATACAAGCGATAATAACAGGATTAGTATTACCTTAGAGTCCACCTATAAGCTAATATGTACACTATGAACACCATTGACGAGAAACGTTCAATGTTCAGGTTATCTTCTAACACGGGGGGAAAGTCACTTTGACAAACACTTGCTAGGCCTATTATTGCTAGCTTCTATGTACAATGTAGTTCAAATTCTTGCAAATAGGAATGACTGGATTGTAGTGGTTTGACTGGTATGCAGTTAGTGCATATTGGCATGACATGAATGCCTTGTGAATGTGGCTTATTGGTGCACACATGAATGATTAGTAAGTATGCTATGCAGGTAGCAAAGGTAAGTTGAAATCCGCGTATGAGATGTAGCATTGTGATAACTTCTGTAAATTGGCAGACTAGTGCCGTTTAATCCTTATGTGAGAATAAGGCATAAGTGGGTATGCAGACTAGTGCAGAGTAATCCTTATATTAGAATAAGGCAAAGATTATAGCAATCCAGTGGTATGCTGGTAATATAGAATGTTGAAAATCCAATGGAAGTACCATTGGGGACTGCGCAGCGCATGGCACAGCCTTTGAGAGTTAAGAGATCAGTGGGTCTCCATATGGCAGTAGATGCCGAAAAAATGCCTTTTTGTAGGCTTAGTACTAGAGATCAGTCGGTCTCCATAATTGGCAATGAGATGCCCAAAAATACCTTTTTGTAGGCTTTGTGAGAATGTGATTGTAAACATGTTCGTTTACTTACTTGAGATTTAGAGACTAGGCTCTATTGAGTGTGGTGTGGTTCGAGACAGGGCTCGATTGTACAACTCCCATGGATAAGACCAATTGGGACGCCATTGCTCGGCGGGAGAATAATGGCACTAAATTTGCCAATAAATACCTTATTGCAGGCTTGATGTGACGATGATTATGCCAGGATATCACTATATCACTTGAGTAACAAACTAGAGATGATGAGGTATCAAAACGTGAAAACTTGCCGGCATGGCGCCTAGCGCCAGCCGGCTAGAAACGGGGGTGCGCCTTTTGCGACTTACATGGTCGAGGTTCAAGACACTACTTCTTACTCTATACTGAATTCTAGAACGTGGGAACTAGAGCAACTTGAAGAAGTTGTTACCGCCCCTTCTGGTGGGAGAAGATGCACCGCTTCGGCATGGAAAGGGCAATAATGTAAATACAGAGATATTGTGTAAAAACTTAACATGACCGGTTGTCTAAATTAATATTATGAATTTTAATACAAATCCGGTTGAAATCTGCTGATTAGTTTTCATGAAATTTGAATATTAAAGATGTGAATTTTAGGGAATTTTAGTTAGGGTGAACTGGCTATCCTGTAGGATGCGCTGTGATTGGTCGACTCGGTCGCCGGGGTATAGCGGGAAACGCTATGATTGGTCAGATGAGTTTAGGATGCGCGGCAGGCTCCAAATGAGTAAAGGTGGTTTACAACAGATGGCGCTAGCAATGCAGCCCGGATAAAGCGCGAAGCGCTATGATTGGTCGGAGGCCTTTTGAGGACGCTTAACTTTTAGCTTTCTAGCCTGCCGACGCAATGGATAAACGTGGTAAACAAGAGATGGCGTTAGTAGTATCGCCAAGGTTTTAATTTGTTTGGAATGCGAGGACAGTGGCGTGGAAAGTTAGATTGTACAAAAATTAAATCGTTAGATTTAAAGACGTGTTCAAAAATGGTTTTTGAACATTCATTACAAATCCCTTTTTTGTAGAATTACTACAATTTATTGCAGAACAACCAGGCATTTTTGCTACAATAAGTTTATAACTATTGCAGGCTTTTAAAAAGCGAACAAATGCTAATATCACAAACATTGTTCAATATACAATACTGAGTCAATTAAAACTACTTTATAATCGCCAAATTTTAAGATTTTACACAAAACTATTTCATATACAGCCTATGCAAATGAGGAGAATCGCAAAAAATGGCGGACAAAACACTTCACGTGATCCTGAAAAGCCGATCAAAAATAAGACCCTCATTGTCGCCACTGTCTTGTATAAAGTGTTGTATAAAGCTACTGTAACCGCCTTTTCCCTCAAGCGCCACCTCGCGGTTCGTCCCCATACCAAGCAGCAAACTTGAATATCTGGTTGCCTAGAAACTTATATTCATGACCACCCATTTAAGATTTTTGTATATTTTATGTGGTATGTGATTGGAACTGAATCGTGTTTCGGACCGTTGCCTAACAACAACCGCACCGTCTAGTACACTGTTGCCAATATTACATTTATTTTGCACCAAAGGCGAACTTGCAAATCGGGAGACCATTTCAACACGAAGGGATCATTTTACCTCCCTCTCTTCTAAGCCTTTTTCATAGAAGCCTCTGCACTTTTTGATAAAACGTCTGGTTTTTTGAGGATTATTTCATTAAAAAGCTTCTGTCTTCCGTTTCGAGTTTTGCAACCTTCGCCCAAACCTGTTTATTTAAACAATTTACATAACCAGAATTTTATAAACAATATCGGATTTTTTTTAAATGTTTTTAAAAAAATTAAATGGTTCTTTTGGGCACTTGTGTTAAACTTTTTCTTGCGTGGTTTATAATATGGAACATAACTCACTAGTCTAATAAATAATTCGTTTTATCGTGTTACTTAGTGACGGATCCCTTTAAAAATTCGCTCGAAGTTTACGTTTTTATGAAATGACGGTTAATTAAGAGCGTCGATTTTTCTTTTAATTTATGCGAATATAATACTGTCAGAAGAAAAGTCAAGATTATATTAAGAACTTTTCTGGTAATATTTTGTTTAAAAAGTCGAGTTTTGATATACTATGGCATAAAATGTTAAATTCCTAGATAGTATTTATTAAAATTATGCAAATCATTTTTAAGGAGAGGCTCTTGTTTTAAATGCATGTCTCTTGTCTACGCATAACAATATGTCTGTTTTTATTTTTAGATCAGAAGAATTAAAAAATGAACGAAGACACTGTACTCAACTTTTTATGTTATTGGCAGGAATATTTTTGATTATCCTAGGATTAACAATTTTTATTTTTCTCGTGCCGATATATGATTTTGTTCTAAACGATGCCCTTAAATTTACTCCGAATTCAGGTAAGTGTAAAAACTTCAATTATTGTACTGTTTCATGCAGCCATTTGGCATTTTGCGACTACAAATGCACCAAAGTTTTGCTAAGTCAAATTTCTGAGCAGATGACGATATTTAAACGTTGTTATTGCTAAATAATTAAAATCCGCTCATTTAAATATAACTTTATGGCGTCTTCACTATGCGCCTTTCAGTACTTGGTGAATTTTTTTGAGAATTTTTTGGACCTAATTGGACGTTATCAAAACTTTGACTTAATGTCGACTTACCAACATAATATGATATTTAATTAACGTTACTTAGACGGTGTGTCAATAATTGAAGTGGAGGCGAAGCTGAAACAATGATAAATGAAAACTTAACCTACAAAACTATTTTGAGCTGCCGATTTAGGTTGCGCGTAAGACAAGAGATTTTTCGCTTGACTACACCAAACATTCATACAGCAACTAAAAAAATATGCTCAAAGGTAGTAAAACGGAAACATTCAAAACTAAGCGCCAGTACCACCCAACTAATGAGACAGAGAAGAGAGTTTGAAAAGGGAACCAAAGAACACAGAGATTTGAACAAAATGGTAAGGATGGCAATTCGTAAGGATGCAAGAACCCATAAAACAAAGATCATTAAGGAAACAATTGAACAAAACAAAAACATGAGAGTTCTCAAATCAAAATTATCAAAGGGTAAAACCACGCTGAATAGACTGAAAAATAAAGAAAGAGTTATCGTATCGATCCCAGAACAAATTGCCCAAATAATTGAAAATTTCTACACCGACCTATATAAATCAACAACACCCAAGTCCAACAAAGAGCAAATTGATAACAGGACAATACTAAGCATAGGCTCAGAAGATCTACCAGAAATAACATGCGATGAAATAAGGTATGCCTTGAAAAGAATGAAGAACGGTAAATGTCCTGGAGAAGACCATATTACATCAGAAATGATAGATGTTTACATGAAGCAAAAATACCAACCGATTGGTATAATACTGAGGTTGTGATACTGTTTAAAAAGGGCGATACTAGTAACATCGAAAACTATCGTCCTATTAGTTTGCTGTCACACATGTATAAGCTATACACAAAAACTATTACAAACCGTCTTACAAAAAAACTAGACCTTTACCAACCCGCCGAACAAGCAGGTTTTCGTAGTGCATTCAGTACCATGGACCATCTGCAAACGTTACGCACCATAATAAAAAAAACAACTGAATACAACATACCCATACATCTGGCATTTATAGACTTCCATAAAGCATTTGACTCAATCGAAACATGGTCCTTCCTTAATGCCATGAATAATGCTAGAATCGACTCAATCACTAGCAGGAACGTCAAACTGGTGAGAGCAGTTTGATTACGGGGAGTGACGCCCCCGCCATGCCGAGTTGCCACGGGATGTGGCTCATCAAATTCCATCGTCCTCCCCCAGGCTGGAGAACACCAAAGTACAAAGTCTGGAGCTGATCACTGGGGAGTGACCCAACAAACCCCATTTTTACCCCTGTCAGACTAGGGACCACCAAAGGAATTAGTCTGAGGCCGATGCTTCCAGCGGAAGCGGCCCTAGGTGGTAGATGCATACGCCTACTCGCATCGTCCGGTAAAAGACCACCCCACCAGAACTGGGAAGCGCTAAATGGTTTTTCCGAATCACATTCCGCATCCGCGCTGGTGGTTCCGGGTTCCACAGTAGGAATATAATAATATGGACGTGATGGTGCTTCCAGGATCAAAATATTCCGGAGGTAAACTCTCCGGCCATTCGGATCTCCGTGCGCTGGGTGGCCCTGGGAGCCCTTCATTCCGCATTTCACAGACTTCAAAGATACCGAACCAATTTAGAATTAATTTCTGCAACATAAGAGGCCTAAATACAAACATAAATTCGCTACACCAACATCTACAAGCAAATAGACCACACATACTAGTCCTTACAGAAACACAAGTATATTCAACAACAACAACAGTGAACTACCCCTATCCTGGTTACGACTTACATACCCGATTTAGACATAAGTTCGGAATATGCCTTTTTGTCCGAAGCTACCTTTCATGTCACCGCGAAGAAACACTCGAACCGAACAACCTTGACGTCATGTGGCTCAAGTTCACCGCCAAGGGATTAACCAAGTTTATATGTTGTCTCTATCGCCCTCCGAGCGATAGAGCCTACGAAAGCTTTTTTCAACACTAGCTACCACTTTTGACTCAATACAGGTTGATCACCCCAGTTCAGAAATAATCGTTCTGGGAGACTTCAATGCCCACAACATCAACTGGCTCAGACATCACAACAAGACCAACAACGAGGGTAGAGAGGCTGAAGCATTTGCCATCAGCTGCAGGCTTACTCAAATTGTAGACGAACCAACTCGAATCTCAGAGATGGGCGAATTCGCAGCCCTCCTGGATCTTCTTCTAACCACCAATCCTGACCAGTACACAATTACAGTTGGTACGCCATTAGGTGCTTCCGACCACAAACTTACAACGGTTTGTGAATTGCCACTCATACAGAAGGATCCACCAATGCCTCGCAAAATCTGGCATTACAATTCTGCAAACTGGGACGATCTGAGGGAGTTCTACCTAGATTTTCCTTGGCTCGACGTCTGCTTTGGCGCTGACG
>MU196209.1:0-11458 GCA_016904865.1 Pissodes strobi
AAAAAACCCAAAGTCTAATAATAACATGCGCATTATACCTTAATACCTATTCAGAGAAATTAAAACCTAGTTCCCCGACAATGGTACTCCAAATCACTGCTTACTCCTCATTTGTATTTCTTGTATTACAGGGTGGCTTGGGCTACATTTTCTATTCTGTTTTGCTAAATATATATAAAAAGAAGATTTAAGAGGTAAAAGTCGTTGACACACCCGGCTATTATTTTGAATCTCTTAAAAGCACACCAAGTCTTATAAAATATATTTTAGCTGCTTTTACTCGCGGTGGCCGGAGGTCTCCATCACAAAATATCCCTTGAAAAGTTGTCGAGTAACTTTGCACAATATGGAATGCTCAAAGTTCTCGTTGGTGACAATTCGAAGAAGTTTATTTCTGGGAAACTGAACATTTGAAATTTAAACTGCATTAAAGATTGTTATATTGCTCCTTAAAGTCCAAAGACTTTGTTAGCCTCCTGGATCTATTCTTAACAACTAATCCTGACCTCTACACCGTAACTGTCCAACCTCCGTTGGGCTCATCAGACCACAATCTTATCTTCGCAATCTGTGAACTTGCTATCAAAATACAGGAGCCACAGTTATCCCGAAAGGTTTGGGCTACAAATCTGCAAAGTGGCGTGATCTTCGCGAGTTCTATCTTTTCTCTCCTTGGAAAGATGTCTGCTTTAGGAATCAAAACACCCCTGAATCTGCTGATGAGATTACTCATGTTATCCTAGCTGTTATGGAAGCTTTCATCCCCTCTTCTATGAAACGTGTCTCAAACAGTACACCATGGTTGGAGAAATACTGCTCAAGCGAAGTCAATGCTAAAAATGCCGCCTACCGCAAATGACGCCGAAATCCGATAGCCGAAAATCTAAATATATTCATCAGGACTAAAAACCAGTGTAAGCGGACCATTGACGAGAGCAAGGAGGCATATAACGAGCAGATCAAGAACAATCTTCTCAACTGTCCTAACGGATCAAGATCCTTTTGGTCAGTTGCTAAAGCTGTCAATCAGGGTTTCTCAAAGATGTCAATCCTACCACGGATCAAAGATGATGGCTCAAGAGCGGAAACGGCCAAAGAAAAAGCGAACATTCTTGCCGAAATATTTTCATCAAATTCTACCCTAGATCATCAAGGAAAGACTCCTCCAACTATCCCGAGAGTGAATTCCTCAATGCCGGGTCTGGTATTTTGCCAACGCGAAGTGAAAGGAATACTCAAAAGCCTAGACACTAACAAGGTCACAGGACCGGATGGCGTCCCAGCAATAGTGCTTAAGAAATATGCTGCTGAACTAACAGCTCCACTATGCAGGCTTTTCACCCTATCATTCAGAATGCATGCTTTCCTTCAAGCTGGAAATGCGTTCAAGTGGAACCAACCACAAAGAAAGGTAAAAAACGATCCCAAATAGTTAGTTACCATCCAATTGCTTTAGTTCCGATGATGTCCAAAGTCATGGAGAAACTGATCAACGAACAGCTCTTAAAATATCTCGAATCGGCAGGGATCATAAGCGATGGCCAGTTTGGCTTCCGCAAGCCCAGATAAACGGGAGATCTCCTGACTTACGTGACCTACCTGTGGACCAAAGCCATCGAGAGCTACGGCGAATCCCGTGCAGTTTCTTTCCAGATATTCAAAGCATTTGATAGGATGTTGCATGACGGATTGTTAAGCAAATTGGCAGCATACGGACTACCACCGGCACTGCCTCTATGGCTTTTCAATTTCTTAAGGGATCGAAGCATCCGCGTTGGTATCGATGGACCTCTCTCGGAGGAATTTAAAATCAATGCCGGAGTTTCTCAAGGGTGTATATTATCTCTCACACGGTTCCTGCTCTATATCAACGATCTCTTAGACAGTACAAACAATTCTATTTACAGCTTTGTAGACGACAGTACTCTTATATCCTCATTCATGTCACGGACTCCAATGACCGCTGCTCGTTCCCATCGCTAGCCATCAATGAGGATATGAACGCCATCGTGGAATGGGGTGAGGAAAATAATGTCCAGTTTAACGCAGGAAAGACTCAAGCAGCTGTCTTCTCAAATAAAGCAAACACCGCAGGACCTGATTTATCAATAACAGGACAAACATCCATAAGCTTGCTGGGCATCAACGTAGAAAACAACATGTCTTGGCGCAATCACGTCACCACCAAAATCGCCAAGACAGCAGCATAAAAGCTAGGAGCACTCTATAGAACAAAAAAGTTGTATACACCTCATCAGCTCTTACTGCCAGGCCCAGATAAGACCATCTCTGGAATATTGTTCCCATATGTGAAGCTCGGCACCCAAACGCTTGCTCAAGATATTGGACTCGAGAACGTATAAGCTGTGGTTTAGATCCTGAAGCTACCAATACGTGAGCACCCGCACGCACCCGCCACTCCAATAATCATGACAAGCTTTAACTAGAAAAAATCATTGTATTAACTTGGATTTTGAAAGAAGAACTAGTTTTACCTTCATCATTAAACATTTCTTGCCATCGGCTCGTTTATGAAAACACAAAAACTATCAAACGTGGCCATGTGGGGATAAATTGTATCCGAATATAAGAAGTCTAGCCACATAATTGTTTACACATAGGCCTATTCTCAATCTACTTGTCCTATTTTACTTGTTTGAGCCAGTTCCGATACGTTATAATCCATTTTTCATAAACCCTGTCGTGACTTTCACGAAAAATTTCTGTGTCGTGGCGCGACCTTGAAAAATCACTCGCATGAAACCAAAGAGGTATTCTTTGAACCGGCTCCGATACGTTATAATAAAATTTAATGTTTTTGATTAGTTTTGGTTAGTCGCGAAAATTCGGTTTGTTATGGTTAGTTTTAAAAATTTCGACACCGCTTTCAATGGGATTTCTAGTAATAAAGACGTCAAAAATGACAAGACGGCCGCTCAAGTGCAGATCGCGAATATAATAAATTAATGTTTTCATTAAAAAACGTGCAGAAAAGAAAAAATAGTATAAAATACACGTTTTAAAAGACATTTAGCGCACTCGCACGTTAGGAAACTCCTCGCAAGCGGGTCGTTTCCTAATTTCCTGCTCGTGCGAAAAAATTTGGTCTTTTAAAACTAGTATCTTAATATACTATTTTCTCGATATAAAAATCAACGGATCTCAGTATTTCTTTACCGAGCAATAATTATTTTCTTTTGATTATTCTACGCTTATTTTTCCAAAAGCGGCTGCATCAAATTTGCAAAACAAGGATGCGTTGAAAAGAGAATTTGATTGCCTTTAAAATAAGATATCACTCGACCCCTATTCCTATTTAAGATTTTGAGGTTGAAGGTCACCCCCGCGAGAGGGAAAGTGAAAGGGTTGATGATATGGGCAAAATCTTTCCCCCGGGAAATAAAAATCGAAGGGTCCGAGCAATTTTTTTTAACGAACGGTATATATGAAATATCGGCCGTGTTTCGTTTTGATTGGCCCACCCTGTAGACATGATATTGAATAGACCATATTTCTTAGTTTAATAGTTTTTTGAATAATCTTTTGAGAATTTTGTAAAATTTGTTGTGATTTTATTATTTGTTTGTGTCAATTAAATTTTACTTAGTCAATCAGAAATTGAAGTAATTTTGCACGGTTAAAAGATTACTGACACTAATAAATCATAAAATGACACCAACTACCAACTTTCATTATGTTCAGCTGATGCCAACAAGATGTGAATTTTCGAATGAAAATGTTGTCTCAGTAACTTCAATCTCGGATTTATATAAACTTTTATTCTTATTTTAACTTATACTCTGTATAATTTACATTGTTCGATAACGATATATATCAATAAAACATTTCGATCCAGGATATGGCATATCGCTGCAATGATTAAATTAAAATTTTGAAAAATTTCCTACCTTGATCATAATAATTCCAGTGGTCGTGGCCGTGAACATCGTGCTCGGTTTTGTTTATGTTTAATACAACTAAAAAATAAAATTGAGAATGATCAATATCAGTAAAGCTATTGTTATTTGGTTTGTGGAAAAATGTGACATAAAAAATATGTACATTCCGGCATTCCGCTGATATTGAGAACTGATAATATAGACACTTGGGCATATTTTCAACTCAATATCATAATTTTCGACTTGCTGTCATCTTTAATAAGTAAAAATGGTCAATTGGGAAAATATAGGCATTCTTTCCAGTGGACTAACGAGCAATTGCAAAATTACCTGTTGGCGTTGAGAGCGACATATCACAAATACACCACCTACAAGAAAAATATAACGAGAGTATGACGCTCCTGAGTATCACAGGTAGGTTTTGTGTGAAATCAATTTAAATCAGCGAGATTTGTGAAATCAAGCAAAATCACGTAAAATCAGTAAAATTTTCCTTAACCTCGTAAAATCAATAAAGTTCTGCGAGATCACATAAAATAAAACAAAATTATTGAGGATTAATATTAGCCTCCGTTTTATAGATTCGGGCACCAATGAAATTTTTGGCTTTAAGTAAATGCGTGATTAAATCAAGCAATAACATTTTGCAGATTTTTAACTTTCCTTTCGACCAAACTTTTGACGCTCATCAGTCGTTATTAGAATCATTGTTTGTAAGTCGCGTTGCCGTAGGTGCGTACAGACCTGACGAGACGCGTAACCTCCGAAGCTTCTCCCACACGAATACACGACATTTTTCAATTGAATGCCGCGAAAATTATAAGCCCAAGCAGGCAGGTAACAGCAGCTATAATATTGAGTACTGTTTAGTATTAGAAATACTTGTGGTTTCGTATATAGCAATCAACGCCAACAGCTCCGGGTAACTATTTCTCTATTTAAGACATGACCCCAAAGACATTTAACCTAGAAGAGATGGGACAAATGGTTGTTTTCCCCAACATGGAGTTACATTCTAAGGTCGATAGACATAGCGATGCCAAATTCAAAGCTTTCCAGTTACTGTAGGAAATGACCCAGGAAATAGCAAACTAGTAAAAAAAATGAGACACCAGACCTATTGATTTGTTTTTTCGATGCTGTCATTATAATCACATACTGTTTTCATAACAAAATATAACACTAAATAGCTATTTTCCCCGTTTTTGAAAAACCGGTTCTGAAGTTCCTACATGCCAATCCGACAATGCCGCTTCCCGCTGCCTTTGGTTCCGCCTTGTTTTATGCCCAAGATATTATAGTATGCGCGTAGTAAAGTAAGTGCACCAATAGAATAAGAGCATTGAAGGTCGACGACACCAAAGACAGTAAAAGGAAACACAGTAGTACAGTGGCGGGGATCATAATATATTATCAGAGATTTAATAAATGTCTTTGTATATTATATACCTAATACGGGTACTTCAGGTGTTTAAAATAAATAAAATATATATTTTTAAGTAGGTCTGATTGTTTATTAAATTTATACAATAGCTTAATAAAACTTACACAATTTACTAGTTTAGCAAATCTAAATGATCCAATTACAGACAATTTGATTTATCTGCGCTAAATAAACTCATGTTCTAAAATTACTAAAAAATACTCCAGATTTAATACTTTAGATAAACCAGTTTATTTAGCAGGTTTTTGTCAGTGTAGTAGTATTTATAATGAAATGAAAATGTATCTTTAATAAGTATTTAATAGCAAAAAATTGTTATTAAACCACTTTTTGAATATATGTAGTCATTAACCAGTTATTTGTCATATTTATATGTTTTTAAATAAAATTTGTATATTTCAGTTATTTTTTATTTGTCCCAAAAATAATGAAAACTAATTTATTTTTAGGCTAGCAGTGGAATTATTTTTTTTAACCATTCAGAACTGGAAAAGCCTATGTGTGAATGTGTCACATAAACGTTTAAATCGGGATAAAATTGTGTATTATGATGTTTCGTCTTTAAATTTGAAATTATTCAGGAAATAAGTTTTGGAAGTTTTATTTAAATATTTGCTGCTAAATAGTATATTGTGCAAGGACCATTTATTAAATTCTCATGCTCGGCTCTTAATAGCCATTAAATGTGAAATGAATATACTAGTTTTTTACGACCATTAACCCTGAATTATATTAACCCTGTATTATAAAAATCTTCCGATTTTTCCAAACAACTCTCTTTATACTTTTTCTCTAAGACATTTTTAGGTTAAAGGTCTTTGCTTTTTGCTACGAGGGCTTATTTGCTTGCAGAAAAACAATAAGCATCTTCCACATGCTCCTTTTAAAATTTTGTTTCCAACTCATGCGGAAAATGAATTTTCGATTTTTCCGCACTCGACTACATGCCTGTGTTAACTAACCTTCAGAACCCATATCTAGCAACCGCCTATAACCCAAACTAATCCACACACTAGAAATAAAACATAAATTTATTTTAAATATTATACCCGAAAGAAATACCTACTATCATTTAAAATTGAACGTATTTATTTTATTAAAATTATTATTATGATGAACTCACAATTTCAAAGTCTACGCGTATGAACTGTCCTTGCTTTCGCACAGACAGGCAACACTACATTTAGTAGTGGGAGACGAGTCTTGTTCACGGCGAGGATTTGGGGGATAAAGTTTTGTTCATGATTCATAAAAATATAAGGAGAAGGTGCATTTTGTTGATGTTGGATGCAAGTTTTTGGATTTTAATGAATGAGTTGTCGGATCTCTTCAGGTTAAATGTCTTTACTTGACCCGGCCATGCTAGACCCGTATGTCATGTCAAACGCACGGCCCGGCTCGGTTCATATTCTCAGGGTCCAAGGTATTGAATAAACTATGATATTCCCTTCCTGTTCCCGTATATTTAGTTTTTGTCGACCACTAATCCGAATTTCTTTAATATTTCCCTTTCTTTATTTGGCTTTAGTTTAATTTTGAGAATCTTATATTTCGCTTAGGCCAAATACAAATCTGCATTGCTTCCGTATGCGTATCTATTTTTTTCAATTCATGCAATGCGGAGGCATACACACAGCCAACAATTGCTTCGTAGTTAAACAACCTTACATAATGACTAAGAAGGTAATTAGTTGTCACGGGTATTTGAATTGTATCTGCAAATTGTGATAAAAACATGAAATTTTGTAGGGGTGTTTCTTTTTGGTGATATTAAGAGATTTGCCCGCAGCACACTTTATTAGAATCTGGAGGAACAAAAATGGCGGCTTTCCTAATATGGCGACTTTAAAATTGGGAAAATATTTTTTATCAGTTTTTAAAAATATTGGTGTCATTTTCGAATAACTGAAGCATGATTCAGAAGAAAAAATAGTATTTTTTTAAAAGCACTTCCAATTTTTTGGTTTTGGCAAATTTTTTATTAAAAAGATCACACTTTAGTTGTTCATATGGTATTTTAATTTAATACGTTGATTATACAATTTTTACTAAAGATATAAAACCGATGCCACGCTTAAAGTAAATTAATGTCCTTTTTGTTGTAAATGAATGAATCAGTATACGTCGCCACTTTGCCAAGAATATGTATTTTAAAATATAGGGCGGTCAAATGCATTGTCATTTGTTCTTGCACTGGCCTTTGCATTTGCACTGCAACGTGCTAACGTGTAGCACAGTGTTGACCTATTACAGGAACACGGAAGAGAATTGCACCCTGATTTACAGCCACACCTATCCAATTTCCTGTAGGTATTCCATATATTTGATAAAGAAAACCATATTGCCTGCCAAGAGTTTTTCTTGTTTACCCACCCCCCAGTTACTGGGCGGCAATAATGTATCATCCTCTAGGGCTTATGTAGCCCTGCTTGATAAGCAGTTTTAAAGCATGTTGCATTAATGATGTTGATGTTGAAGGTATCACATGGATTAACCACTTTTCGGTGCAGAATAAATGTCGTAAGCTATCCATTTTTTATATTCAGTCTTAGCACAATTCATCTTACAAGTAAATTCTTCTAGCAGTTCAAAAACACTGACACTCTCCTGGGGTACACAGATGAAAGTGAATGCACTTAGTATTGAATCAAACGCTTGCCCAGTTTTCCAAGCTGTGTTCTTTCCCTTTGTAGCAAAAAAAGAAACGCTATCACATCTCATAAAGTCATGGAAGCCCCGAAAAGCTACACATTTGGCATCTCCTAGTCCCTCTGCTATATAGTTTACAGCCAGAAAACGGCGTTTTTGCCAGTGCCATATAATATACATAACTGGTTAAGACCAACATTGCGCAATTCGTGAACAAAATGATACTGACAGAACCAGTACATCAGTATCTCGTCCGTCCGGATTAAAATAGATCGCGCTCCATGTTTAGCCATATCTTTTGCATGTAATATAATATGACCGTCTACTTCCTCTCTACTAGCACATGAATGGTTTGTCAGGTCTGATTGAACATGTTCGTTATTAGAAGTCAATACACTGCTGATATTTGCAATTAGGTCACATTCACGAATGTCTTCAATAAGTACGTTTCCCAGGATTTAAAAAAATTTACCTTCATTCGACAAGTTAGCAAAAAAGTATATTGCTGGTCTGTGGTAGAGAACCTGCAAAAAATGTTTGCGTTATATTTTAATGGTTGATTGTACGATTTCTTTTTGCATAACCTTCGGGAAGGACTTCAGTCATTAACCAACGTTTTACACCAGTACCACTTTTATCACGAGCCCTCTTGACTTTATCAGAGCTATGGTAAAAGTCCTATACTACATCCATTCGTTTTACTCGCAGTGAAAAAGCTTGATTCAGGATGTGCCTTTCAATGCCTAAGGAAAATTAGTCCTTAATGGTTTTGCCATTTTGTGGAGGCAACATATGTACCAGGGCAGCTCCATCATATATTCTACTATCACATAAACTTAGTGCTTCCCCATTGTTCTCTTTCTCCAAGATCTCTGTCAAGTGAGACCTGTTGCCAGAACGTTTATCGCCAATTAAAGAGAGAGAGAGAGTGAGGATGATATTGGTTTTGGTATTGAAAAAAACTGTCAAGATCCAGTTTCCGAGATTCACTAATAATAAAAAGTCGCGAAAAAAATTGCACATTTGATTGTTTTGTTGTCTTTTGGTAGGCTGAAGTTTTTGATATTAGAGATAGTTTAGGCTGTAATTTTTTTATTGGATCATAAAGAATATTTACTTTATGAACAAGCCTATCCTTTACAAATTGCCGATACATATCTATCCCTTGCTTTTCCAACTTTTTGAAAGACTCAACACCCTGCCTGTCGCCAATAATTATTCTAATATTAATTGTGGCTAAATTATCAATACATTCCTCAAAGGGATTGCCGGTTTGTAAGAAACTTCCTTTTAGCATAGCACACTGGTTAAAAACTATTTTTGGTAAGCAAGATATTACTCATGATGACGTTCTTGCCATATATTCTGAATCCCTCTAAACTCGTTAAGAATTCTGGTTATTTCAGGCCCTGTCACAGTAAATCTACGCATTGGCGCAGCATCTTGAGTGAGATCTATAATGCCTCCGTGAGATTTAGCAACAGTATTAAATTGTTCATGGGCTTGGTCAATTCCTAATGCTTTCGTTGGGTTTTGTGTACTACAAAATGACCTGCAACAGTACCGAATCAATCAACTATAATTCAACATTTTTGAGAATGAACAAGGTTTACCAACCTGACATAAACGCCGCGCCGGAAATACTCCAGGAGCTTTTATTTTTAGATCCTCAAGATTTTTAATCTGAACAGATAACATCGAGAGTAGTTGATATGGTCGAAAAGAAAAAGATAGGGAATAATTTGCGTAAGTGAATCAATGAATAGGGCAAACTCGCCTTGTCTTATTGATCGCAAAAAATTCAGGAAGATTTCAAGATTTGGAAGTAAAAACCAATACTGGAAGGTAGGATATATTTCTACAGAAGTACTGATCCATTCTTCAATTTATTTTTATTACTTAGTTAAGTACCATAAGTTACTCAAATATTACACCAACATCTATAAAATCGGATCAAAACGTGTAAGAAAAGCCGCCATCTTGGATCCTACGGATCCTACCAGACTGTGCTGTGAGTGAAATCGCTTAAAATTATCGTAAAAGCAGTCACATGAAATTTCATGTTTTTATCAATTGGACACTTTTTTTCAAATACCTTGGACAACTAAATTGGTTCTTGTAAATCTTCTACGTATCTATATGCTCTACTGTACTTTATTGTTCTCTTCTATAAGCAAAGACCTTCGAAAACAGTTGTGCTAAAACGTACCTCAGAAACAAATTCTAAATCGCAAGCACGATTCAACCTGAGAAAAGCAGCCTATTCGAATTATATAAATATCAACTTTGTTTGACAATATACTAATTATGTAGCAGTTAAACGTTAATCTTGTTTCTAGATTAATTATGTGGCCTTTAATTTCAGCTTATTATCTATGCGTAGTTCTAAAAGTTTCTAATAAACAATCATTCAGGCAACCATAATTTATTAAGTTTCAACACAAAGACTTAACACTAGTCTTTGAAATGGTAAAATACATGTTTGCATCGCACCAAGTTTTCATTAATTTTAAATCAAATTTTCTAACCACATGACATCATCTCTGTTGACCATGGTATCACTATCAGCAAAGAACATGATTTTTCCAGAAAACTTACTATTTACAAAATCATTTATATAAATTGGTAACAAAATGGGGGCAAAGAACAAATTTCTGCGGAGTCATACGTTTGCTCGAGTTGATAGGGCACAGATTTGTTTACTGATACCTTCTGCACTTGTTTTTCTTAATAAGACCTAAACCATTCAGCAAGGTGGTATTATGGAAATATACTCGAAACTGTTTCGATAATATGAAGGAGTGGTGTGATGCAAACCTTAAACCATACATATCCACTTTGCGCAAATATGTGGAGAAAAACGATTCTCACAAAACACCGCCGCGCCGCCGCAACCTGACTTTGCGTCAAGATGGTCTTTTTCTGAAGTCAAGAAAGAAACATATGGCGCAGTTCCTACCCTTTTCTAGCTGGAGACGAAACTGTACCCAATTTTTCCAGAACAGCGCAACTGATTCGAAATTTTCCGTAATATTATATTATATAAATATCGCAATTATTTTGTCGAAGCGAGAAACGAATGCAAGCGTGTTATCGACGAAACTAAGGACAAACACAATCAAAGGATCAGGAATAAACTTTTGAAATGCCCCAGTGGCTCCAGGAATTTCTGGTCGGTAGCAAAGGCAGTGAGTAACAACTTTACAGAAACGTCTCTCCCACCTTTGACAGACGAACGTGGCAGGAACGTCAAACTGGTGAGAGCAGTTTGATTACGGGGAGTGACGCCCCCGCCATTCCGAGTTGCCTCGGGATGTGGCCCATCAAATCCCGTCGTCCTCCTCCAGGCTGGAGAACACCGAAGTACAAAGTCTGGAGCTGATCAATGACAGTTTGTGACAAGAGGGGCTGCATTGTATTAGCTGGCAGGGACGTCAAACTGGTGAGAGCAGTTTGATTACGGGGG
>JAEQML010076275.1:0-13435 GCA_016904865.1 Pissodes strobi
GGCGACGGCGATGGCGGTCTTCATGGCGGCGGCGATCTGCAGGAAGCGGCATTGGTGCGGTTCTAGCTGGGCAGCTTACATTGGCGGTATAGACGGCTGTCCTCAGTGTAGAGGTCTGGTCAGCTCGGCTTACGTCTTTGTTTTAGAGAACGCGGGTGGATTCTGCCGGTTCAGGAACCAGGAATTAAAACGTTTTTAACTAATAAAACAAAAACATGACAATTTACGAGACCCATGCTAAAACTGCTAAAACCTCAAATTGTAATAAATTTTCTCACTTGGTATTAGCGTATAAGAGAAAATATTGAATTGTAATAGATCTATTACGATCGTAACAGGGGTGGCGACACTGGGTCCAGCGCGATGCGGCCCACTTTTGTTACCTCGGCGCGTGGTGGGGATCTCGTCACGGCCGGCTATTAGAAAAAGCGACTGTAGACCCGATGTAATTTTCGTTACCGACTCTAACGCCATCTGGTGTAGGTAGCGTTGACTCGAGCGATTGCATTCGCGCTATGTCTTCGCGATGCAATCGATTTAAAACATGAGCTGTGGTGGTCGAGAGGTCTAGATGGTTAGGTCTCAACTTGGCAGCGCCAGTTATCGGCGACGACGGCTCGGATCCAAACCCCGTGACTTTTTTTGATTTTTTTTAAGGTTAAGGTTTTTTTCTTGATTTTGGGTATGTCTTGGGTTAGTTTGGGTTAGCACCTGGTTAGTTGCTTTTTCTTGAGCCCCCGTAGCGAGCGCAGCGAGCGGAGGGCTATGCGAAAAGTGATATTACTTATTGTAATACGTGCCCGTACTTTGGATCCACTTTTTACGAAATATTTTGCTTTATTTAACTAAAAACCAGGATATATTTAACAAAAGCCGTATTATAGTGGATATACAGCAACTTGCATGTGTTTTCGCGAATACATTTACAAAGAATCCCCCTTCTTTGTGAATACATTTCACGCAAAGCCACCTATGTAGTATAGGTGGCCTTTGGTAACGAAAATTTGGTCGGGTCGCTAGACTCTTGTCTATTAGGCGGGAACCTCGCGACCATAATATACATATACGTATATGCTCGCGACACACGATTCACGGCAGATGTCGCCAGCGTTCTACCGGTACTACGCGAGAACTACGAAAAATATGAAAACCGATTTGCCGGATTTTCGTGACGGAGTATTTTATAAAACTGGATTAAGAGTGTCAAAATTAGATTTTACGAGAATGAATGACGTCAATTAATAGCCCGTCTAATAAGAAAGTTAAAGCCTACAGTGCATACCAAGCCCTAAAAATATAGTAACTTCATTACAAGAGTTAAAACGCAGTCAAAGTAAATAGGTTATACAGCAACAAAATAAAAACTTTAAGAGCTAGACAGTATGTGAATATTCAAATTTCAGTTATTTTACATATTACTAGGCATTATCAGCTCTGAAAGTATAATAGATATTTGTGAAAATACACCTTGTACCAGAGCAATCAGTCTATAAGTATTTAATTTAAAATGTAGAATAATTAGGAAGTATAATGTAGTGTAGTAGGGTTAAGAGTCTATTTCCACGAACACAGGGCAATGTCCTTGCCATTAACACAGTAAACTATTTGCTTTGAATAAATTATTTTCCCAAATTTTAGAATTTTAAACATATATTAAATACCGAATATTACAGCATTTAGTTTCGGTCCCAACGGGGGTGGCCATATTATTGGCTACAGCTTTTCTTAGTTTCAGGGTCTTCTTGTATAGAAGGTGTGGATTCAGTATGTAGGCTAGTTATTAATAAATATAACTTTTGAAGAACGTGTTTTTCTTCTTAGAATAATTATATTCCAAAACAGCTTGCTAATGAAAAATCACTGAAAGGTGTTTCCGTGTAAGTTTGGATATCATGATAAATTTTTTGCCATAGAACATATCTCTTCCTTTTTTTACTTAGTAATTACACTTTTATATATTTTCTATTTTATTCTGGAGAATCGAAATCGGTGCCTCTTTTAGTACGAAGAAAAGAGCGGCGTTCAAAATGTAATTTGAAATAGCAATAGGATAGACCAATAAATTAAAATTTTGACCTTAATTTGCATCTAACCCAAATTGCTAGTAAGTTAGTTTGTTAGTCTAAAATACCTATATTGCACGTAATTTGGTATTTGAGTCTCTTGGATTTTATTAATGAATGAACGTTTTAATCATTTCCTGAACATGGAGTTAAAAAAAATGCAACTGGAACGGACGAGTTATCAAATTCTAAGTATATTTTTGATATCATATCTTTTGATCCCCTTAATGGATTTTGACAAACTTTTCACTAGCGAGCAGCTGCATTATTCAGCTACATATTAGCATAGCAAAGTTTTATTTTGCATTCCTTCAATTCAATATAGGGAATAAAATCGATAGTGATATTTTTTTAGAAAATTTTAAACTGTGTCACTGGCTCCTTCATAGCAGTAAAGATTAGATTTTTTATCTAATGTTTGTTTATCTTCCTATCTTAAACCGTTTTAAAATTATATCACTTTATCCAGAACATCGCATTTTGTGTTTTCCTCAACTTACACCAATGTGCACTAATGTACAATTGTACAAAGCCTCAATGTGTCCCTATCTACTCTTACTCATATAAATTATCTATTACAGGTCAAGCTTTTATTCGTCTGCCCAGTATATTCTAGATAGGTCTATGGGATTATGGTCAGGATAACGTGCCAGCCAACCAAACCAATCGGTCAACGTTATATTCGACAAAAAAATTGTTAATAATTTGAGTTCGATGAGGAGTAACATTGTCATTGACGTAAATGCAATTCTAGATTTGATATTCTTGTGCAAAGTGCAACGAACTTTCCGATGTGTTGCATTCGATGGTCGCTTGGATTTAAGGTTTGCTGTTTGCTTCATGTAATCGCCTCCGCATTATTATTATTTCAGATACATTTAGGTTATGCACTTCCCGTAATCTGGAATTTACTTGGGGAGCTGTCAATATAGGATATCGCTGAGCCTGTAACCACATAAATCTATCTATTGCAGGCGTTGTTTTTCGTGCTATATCTCCACCATGCCTGTACAGGGTGTTCACCCATAATGTCCCCCCCCCCTTTAACTTGGTTAATTTTTAAGCTACAAAAAAAAATAAATAACAGAATTGTAGGGTTTTTAATGTAGTTTTTGCACACGTAAAGGAAAAAACAAAAAATTGTACAGTATACAGGGTAGATCAAAAAGAAACATTTTTTTAAATCTAGCCCCCATTTTTTATTCGATTTTTCGATTCTACGTAAAATTCTAAGGATTTTTAATATAACACACTATATGCCTATTCCTAATACCTTAAGAGTTATTGACAGTTGAATTCGCTATTTTGTTTGTTCTTTTATTTTTTTATGGCAACAGCCACCTAAGAATATAACTTTTTGTTTAGCTTTTGAAGTCATTGAGGTGAAAATATTGAGTTTCCTCAATTCGACCTCATTGCTTTGAGTAGTGATTTTGTAAATTCTATTTTAAAAATGATTAAAGAATTATTATTATAATTAAAAAATAGCGACTTCAACTGTCAATAACTCCTAAAGTAGTAGGAATAGGCATATAGTGTGTTATATTAAAAATTCATAGAATATTAGGTAGAATCGAAAAATCGAATAAAAAATGGGGGCTAGATTTAAAAAAATGGTTCTTTTTGATCTACCCTGTATACTATACAATTTTTTGTTTTTTTGTTTACGTGTGCAAAAACTACATAAAAAACCCTACAATTCTGTTTTTAATTTTTTTTTGTAGCTTGAAAATTAACAAAGTTAAAGGGGGGGGGACATTATAGGTGAACACCCTGTACCCTGTACCGAACTTCATTATTATGCGAGCAATACTGCTTTGTATGGAACTAAGAAAATTGTCTACCTCCCTGACTCCCTGCATCATACCGAATGCTTAATTTCGTTGATCTTGGGAGGGTCTTGGCATTATGAGAGAATTGAGCCAAACTTCGAACTTTGAAATGGCTAACCGATTTTCTTACAGTGTAAGACAGCATAAAATGTATCTGGTTTTTATATCGTCACATATATATTGACTGGCGGATAGCAAAAAGAAAGGGCGCCAGAAGGGCGGATTGATTGTTTAGTGGATCAAAGTTTTGGTTACGTAATTTATTTTTTTTTATTTGTTAATTTAAATAGCACTTTGCCTTAAGGCGTTATTAATTTTCACTGATTCACTTTTAAGGCGTGCCTGATCAGAGGGGCTTTTCCCTTTCGGTAATTCGCACTGATAGGTCTTTTTTAACCGTGCCTGATCAGAGGGGCTTTTCCCTTTCGGTAATTCGCACTGATAGGTCTTTTTTAAAAGTGAGAGCTTTGATCTACCAGAGGGGCTTTTCCCTTTCGGTAATTCGCCCTGGAGATCAAAGTCTCCCGGTATGGGCTCCTGCCCAGCTTTTTATACCAAACTTTGACCTCTAATTCGAGTATTGTTTTGAATTGTCAGCAAGGTTAATCATAACAGTTTATACTTTAATTAACAACAATTTATAATTGCGATTCAAGGTTAATTTCAAACTTTCCACTGTATGATTTTATGTTAGTTGACACATGCCCTCCCTCCAGAAAACGACGGCCTCCGGAGTTTATTACCAGATATGCTATTCCCTTACTACACATATATCTATTTTTTACATTTTGCACTCAACCTTATAGTAAGACTTTTTCACTGTCACAATCAGTCCGTACTGGTCCCTGATCGATCCAGGACTTTCTGGCTGGTTGCATTAGTTTGTCCATTCGCTTTACTTGTTGTCCACTTTGTGTCGTGGTTCAGTTTTGTCCACCTGGTAGTAGTCTTGAAGTGTTGTCGACTCTGTATGTTGCTTGACCCAGTGCTTTTTGCTTACATGGAACAAAAGAAAGTTTTAATAATTAACTAATAACTAATTTAATAACAATGATACGATACGTATTTATACTACTGAAATGAAATGCAGGTCATGTCGATGTTCCATTGCTCGGGTCGACTAACTGCAATCTTTTGAAATATGCAACTTAGGCTACCGTCTGAATTCTGATTTGCTATCCTTTGTGGTTTAGGGGGTGATTTGTGCCGGTGGAACTGGTCGTATTGCGTAAGTACCTATATAATTTAAATAATAGATCAATAGTAGGAATAGACTGCATGTTAGTGCAACAAAAATAGCTTGCATAATTATATTTCATGTGTTTTGTGCATGTACAGTGCTGCTTAATATTGGTATTATTGGAATGATTTTGTGACAAACATGGGATGGATATTTTTAGCGCTCCTGGAGTTGACGTGTTATTGCTCTGTATGGGAGTGGCCGCTTCCATACAGACTATTTCCATGTCCACTTCAGGATGAGTTTATGATGAATTTATCATCCGTAATCTCAGTGCTGATCATTAGTGACGGACGATGCCATCTCAGTGCACAGTGAGCTGTCAGGTCCTCCACTAAGTCCGCGTGAAATGGTTTTGTAATAGGTTATCTCGTAATAGCCTGGGTAGGTAGCAGTGTGTATTTCCATATGGATTGAATAAATGTAAACCTGTCGCTGTAATTTGCCTTGTTACTTGATCTTTGTTTTTAGAAGTAGTATTTTTTCAGCTACTGCTTATCTAGCAGTACTTAAGAGTTGTGTTCAAGTACACACGTTTCAATTGTTCCCCATTTAGGTCCTAATTTTTCAACATTTTTACAACATTTTTTCTTTCTAGATTCCCCCTTTTTTTCTGGACATCGTGACGCTGCCTTCATTGTCTTACATATGGTTCCCATCTCTCCGGATCCTGCCTCGCACTGGCTCTATATAGTCTTGGTATGTATATTATATGTCTGTGATGCATTTATTATTTTATTATGTATTATGTCTATGTATATTATTGTTTGTCATATGAATTATTTTAGACTTTTTATATCTCATATCCTATATGTATTAGGCCTTTATGTATCCATTATTCTACTCTATTTATATCTAGTGTATTTCTTAATCTATCAGCTGATTTTTATGTTCATATTTTTTAAACTTTCTATGCTCCGTGGCCCTTAAGTATTGTGATTTTCTCGAAAAGATATTTATCACTACCTAAGTCCGTTTTACATTTCCTATGCCTATATGTTTTCTCATTAGCTCGTCTTCTACCTAGTTTCCCTTTAAACTTCTTTTAACTTATTTCTCCTAGTTTCTCCTCACTCGAAACGCTCATATGTTTTTCTATGACTTTCCCTGTATGGTATTAATCGAAAACAATTGCGTTCTCATCATAACTTTACTAAAGTTTCATTTCTCCATTTATACTTTATTATTCACATATATTAAATAACCGTTTCTAGTTTCATTTTTTTCTATATTAACTTTCCATATCATCTATTTGGACGCCTTCATGTTTTTGTTATGACTTTCTCTAGTATCTTAGATAGTTGTCAATAACACTTGTGTTCCAAATTCTTGTTCCATCTTTCTAATATATCTCTGTTTGCTTCTCTAAGTGCCTCTAATATTTTTCTATGTGCTTTATTTTTTACTCTAAGTATATACAAGGTCTATGTACTCTATTTTCCATTCTGATATCTATGTACTCTATTTTCTACTTTAAGTACATATTGTTTCCATTTTAAATGTATCTTATATTTGTCTATATGCTCTATGCTACTTTTTCTCACTCCTAAGTGTCTTATTATGATTTTCCCTAATAAGTAAGGTATTTATCATTGACACCTGGGTTTGTAGATACTTTGTGCATTGTCATTATTTTCTCCCTAAAATCGCTAACAGTCTTCCTTCGAAGTCCTCGTCTTCTTTCTCGTCCATACCTTCACTATTCTCAATTTTATTACTGTTTTGTTGCCCCTTATCTTTCTCACGTTTTTCTTTTTTTGCCTCTTGTATCACTAATTGTATATCCGTATCTTTCGTATCCTCTGTACTATCGTCCTATGTGTCCTCTGAATCCTCTCTTAGTAACTTAGTTTCTGATGTCTTCTTGGTTTTTGGTTTCTTTGTATTTGCTTAGTTTTTGGTTACTTCTTACTTAGTTTCTGGTTTCATTGCATTTACTTAGTTTCTGGTTATTTTTTACCTAATTTTTATATATTTTTTGTATTTACTTAGTTTCTGTTACAGTAGTACCTTAGATAATAGTTATATACTTTTTATGAAACTCCAATTTCATCTTTTAGTTCCTCGTATATTTTGCTTTCCAAGTGTCGTACTTGTGATTTTCCCTGTAAGGTATTTATCTGAGACAGTTGGGTTCAGCATTCTTTATACGTCCTGTATATACTACTTTCTTATTTTCTCCTTTCTTTTACTTCTTTTTCTATTTGCTTGCTCCTCCGACTAATTGTTATTTTATCTATTATCTAAGGTATTTGTGATTGTTGCGCGTATTTAAAATTTTAATTTCACGCAACTTTTTTCATCAAAAATTGCTATTAGTTGTTCTTCTAACTGTACGCCCCTTTTTTTGTCCATGATCGCACTACTCTTAATTTTTTGCTGGTTATTCTCTTTCTTATATATTGCCATTGCGTCTTTTGCCCCTCGCATAAATAACTGAAATGGCTATGCTTCATTATTGACCTCTGTCCTCTTTCTGATTATTACTTGGTGATGACTTGTTCCTTTGGTCCATTCCATGTATGTACTGATATTTCTTACTCTTCTTATGGTCCAAACTGTCTTAGAAGTATGTTTTGTTCTTCTGTATTGATAATATGTGATGACTAAATGTGCAGATTCCGTATTATGCTTGACCTTAGTTGTAAGATGCATTTAAAAGAAGATGGCTATATAATACTGGTGCTTACACCAAATGAACAACAAGGCGAATTGTTATGATTTCCAAAAATCTCAAAGAAAACTGGTACAAAAAACAATCTCATGGGTCACCACGGCTATAAAAAATATGGACGGCTTGGATTGATGCAAAATGTTATTTTTAGCTGGATCAGGGGTCCATCTGGAAAAGCGTATCTCCTCGACGAGTCCTTGGTCCGGTGTACGGGGGTCGAAACGGCTTCCTCCACCACTTGTCACAATTATATACTGACGGATAGCAAAAAGAAAGGGCGCCAGAAGGGCGGATCGATTGTTTAGTGGATCAAAGTTTTGGTTACGTAATTTATTTTTTTCTATTTGTTAATTTAAATTAAAGCCTAAAACTCCCGTGCACAGTTGCCTCGCGCCTCGCTCATCCGTCCTGACTTTCCAGGAGTGCAGCGTCGATAGATTATAGATACGAGATGACACGGGGGAAGGTACCGCGTACCGCTAACACGGCCATCCTGCAAATGGAGCGTCCTCACTCCTCATAGAACCATGTTTCTAGAAATGCAAAAAAATTACGGCAGTATTTTCGTGATACACCATGACTAATACGGTAATTTATGTTCTCTAGTGTTGATATTCAAAGACATTGAAACATGTATCAAATTAATCACTGTCAACCTTATTGTTGTTCATGATTGCCACTATGAAGCGGGGCTATATTTACACTTCAGTTCTTTGTTTGCATTTATCTTTGTTACCTAGGTGGTACTGCCACCTTCTTTTTTTACCTAAGCAGAGTGGGATCGCCACTTGCCCCTCACGTATAGTGGGATCGCCACTAACGTTCTTTACATTTTAGGTAGTACTGCCACCTATTTTCATCTAGGTCTAGTGCCACTAACCCATTTATCTAAGCCGTGTGGGATCGCCACTAACCCATCGTCTTGATTACACCAATATTAATTATGCTGCTTGTCTCGCGACCAAGACTCCCGTGCGCAGTTAGCCTCGCGCCTCGCCTCTCGTGCTTCCTGATTTTCCAGGAGTGGAGCCTCGATAGATGGGAGAAGGTACGGGGGAAGGTATGGCGTACTACAGCTAACACATATATGTTAATAAAATGTAGTTATGGGAAAAATGCTATAAGATAAAGATAAAAGAATAATCTAAAATTAAAAATGAAGAGAAAAGACTAACTTTTACCCTCGTGAGTGTGTGATTACCTAGATATACCCTGGAAAAAAAACCCGTATTGCAGTTTAAACATTCGTAAAAAAATATCACATTTATAATGAATTAAATCAAACTTGGCTACACCAATGTGAAGCTATATAATGGGGCTACCCACCAGTGCAAAGTTTATTAAAGTCCATTGAGCCGACTAAAAGTACTTAAAATTATAGTGACGCGTTTCGTATATCCGTCAGTGTTATTTTCCATGACTTTTACTAAAATTGGGTCTAAGTTTGATAGAAGTAATAAGAAACATTTCAACGATTACGATTCATCCCTTTTATACCACGTGCACTTTTATAGACCATAGTAATATTCCCTTTTACAGATCTGTTAGGAGCAGCACTCCCTCGAACGTGCGTCACGTCCTTCATTACTTCTATAAATCTCGGCATTTGCACTTTCATATATTTTGTGTGTGATGTTAAAAACATCTATTTTAATAACCTCTTCTACGACAAAAGGACTATCTGCTCCTATGATAACTGTAGCATTATTGGCACATGTTGAGATGCTTCACTTGGAATAATATTATTTTCTATGAACATAATATTTTGATATGTAGGGAAATTTTCTCCTCTAAATTCCCTATCGAACTGTGTAACATTTTAAATTTCGTATATTTAAAATTAACTTAAATTTTGTTTCTATTAGGCACATTTGATATGTTTTCGTTGCCAAATAATGTTCCCGAATATTTAGCCGAATTTCGACATCACCTATTATAACTGTTAAATGCAGTAAATTTCTAGCTCCTGATACCTGCTTTAATGTTTTCTACAAGGAACAGTGATTCTTGCGGCATCCGTAGAATGGAGTGACGCCGCCGTTATCCAAAATAACGTTGGTACTATTTCACTGGCCTAATTGTACTAGAATCATTGTTACAATTTATTGATTTAATTAATTATTCTTGATTATGGTTCGCATAGACGTTAGCCACTTGGGGTAGGATCATCTATTGCTTCTTTTCTTATTTGGTCTCGAAGTACGTGTTTAAATGTGCAAAATTTCACGCTACATAGCGCGGGTTTAGTACTAGCAAGTTTAATATGCTTTTGAAGTTCTCTTATGAAAGAACACTTGGCCGAGGTGGATGGGCCACGACCATGCCACTTTTCTATGGTCATTGGGTAGAACCGGTCGATAGCTCGGCATCTGAAAATTTTCAGATTATCTTAATGGGATTTTGAGCTGAGGCCATATAAATAGGTTCTTGTATACCTTATCTTTGGTTGCCTGTGTGTATTTTTGATTATTAGGTACAAGGGACCTAATTTCTTCATTGAAGGATTTTTATTTGCCAGAACTGGGAAAGTCACATGTCATAGAGCCAGAACTCGGAAAGTCACATGTCATAGAGGTTCCACACACCTATAAAACCCTCGTTAGAAACAGAAGACCTTGAATTGAGGTAAATATTAAACAGTATATTTAAAGAACGTATTCATGAACTTAATATTCCTAAAGAAAAACTTATATTTTGTCTTAATGGCTAAATACCAATAAATTATGTTATCATCTAGTTGCAAAGTCGTTTTAATAACTCTAATTAAACTTAAAATTTTATCTATAATCTAACACTCTGTAAATTAGAATGTCTTTATATTAGATTACTCACTGATTTGACCAGTGTAATCAAACTTCTACCTAACTTATAGTTTTTAAAGCTTTAGTCAAACTATAAAGTCTTTTAGGGATAACCTACCAATTATTTTTACAATTTAGAGTAATTTTGCTATTCGTACTGTACTGGGCTTCGTTACATTGTTCGGAATGCCTGTGTAGCCACATTTTGGGTCACTCCACCAAATTTAATTGTAAAGTATTAGATGGATTACTAATTAATTAAGTAATTAATAAGTAACTGGGGGTTTTGTGTTGAACTGCTGTGCTACCCACAGGTACAACCAATGAATTGTGTCTAATGTTTTAGACGTTTGATATGTTTAGGGTTTTTTCCTCCTTTGGTTTATTTCTTACATCCTTACTAGCTGTTTGCTAGCTTGCGTGCTTGTGGTGCTCATCATTTTCGCACCTTACAAAACCAACCATTTGTGATAAGTATTCAGTGGATACTGTTAGTCTAGCTCCAATTATACGAGGACCATAGACTACGTTGGATAGTGGTTGAAACCTGAGTACGTGATAGTTTCCGTGGTGGTTTGGGAGCCAAGTCACAGTTAAGCGTAACTTACTTTATTTTTATTCCATCGTATGTGGGATCTTAATGCAATAATGAATTTTTATTTTTGGTAACTAATGACTGATTTCATACCTTATTAAAGTTAATCTGATTTTAAGTAATTATATCTACGGTTTATATATTTAATTGTTCTTATATCTTAAAGATACATTTGCTTCCAAGAGCCTTTATATTTGCCGAACTTTGCTTTTAAGCTAGTATCAATAATAAGTAGTGATTTCTATTTAGCAATTATTTTTTTTTACACGTAAAGCCTGTGTAGTTGGTATGTGTAATACTGACTCAGGTAAATATCTGATATTGCGACTTAACGGTTCGTGATCACGACTTGGTGGGTTTACTTAGCTTTAAGTTTTTATATCATTGTGGAATCTGTATCGATAGATAAAATTAACATATTTGAATATTAGTTGCTAATTTATTTTACGCCTAGATATTGGCCTCACTTATAAATGATTGGAGCTCTAGTCATCATTATTGAATAACACGTACTCAATTGAAAATAGGGGTTCGCTACTGTTAAAACATAGGCTAATTACTCGTACTTTACATCATTTTGTGATATTTCTTATTTTAATTTAATTCTACCTTAATTATCTTCCCTACTGCCTTACTTTATTGAATTTTAGTTCGGCTTACCCAATACCAAAGTTTACAGAATAAATACAAGTTGCCTCACTCACTGTCGGAACTTTGATGCATTGAGATCACAAGCGTGCCGCAGATACCTGCATATTCTGTAAACTTTGTACTTTGTACCGTCAAATACAGTGAACAACTGTGTGTGCGTATGCATCGGCGGACGCTGGCCCCTCGAACGGGACAAGGGGGAGGGGTCTAGCCGGTTTTGCGTGCTTCGAGAGTGCGGGAACTTATATTTTATTTAGTAAACTTTGCTAATACCTACCTTACTTTGAATTGTCATTAAGGCAAGCTGACATTGTTTGATTAATAGTTGGTGACCTTCACCAATTAATTCATTAATTAGTTTCATTGAATTAACTTTATACTATTTGATTAATTGTTGGTGACTTACTTCACTAATTAATTTGTTAATTCATTTCATTTAATAGATTTTATATAATTTGATTAACGGTTGGTCATTTACCTCGTTGATTAATTTGTTAATTGATTTTCATTGTACGGATTTCATAATTATTAGCTACACTTTCTGAATTGATCTATGGCATTTTTTAATTAAACATTGGATACCGAATAACTTTAGTGCCATTTAATTCTACTTGGACGAGCTGATCTTAGCTTCTAGTTATCAGAGAATGGTTTTTGAATTTTATAGATTTATTGTGGTATAATCTTTATTGTAATAACCCAGCCTAAGAACTTCAATAGCAGGTCACCTGTTGTTTCACACATTAACAACATTATCAATAAACGTAATAATTTTTTTATTGTCTAATACCTCATTACTTACTTGCAGACTTATTCATAAATTTATTCAGTTAGATTACTCAAATTATTATATTAAGATACTACAAACAATATTTATATGTAAGAAATATTTTGCTATCATTACTGGAACTTGTAAGTGATGGTACCCTGTTGTTACTAGCCTTCAATTACATATGGTCATTTATTAGATATTTTAACGGGGGAAATATGTTTATGTGAATTGTCACCTAATCTCCCTTGAAGACGTTTCGTCAGTATTTGCTAACATTTCCTGGAGATATCAATGTTAGTTCGGCTTAGTTTGAGTTATAATAAGCCTTTAAAAGTAATTTCAGGAGATATTTCCTGCCGTAAAATTAAACGATTGGCCATAAGGTTGGCGTAACAACTCGAGTGATTTAAGGAATCTGCATCGTCTCTAATTATCGCTCTGCAATCCGGCGCCTGCTAGAGCTTCGATTAAAGCTAAAGTGAGAAAATTAGAGACTTCGATCAACCGCAGGGAAATTATCTTCTTGTTTATTCCTGGTTTCGTATATGCTCTAAAGGTTCCGAAAGTGGGAAGTCAACTTAACTAAAAAATTTCTAGTAATGTCTTTTTCGCTCACATAATATACTAACGCTAATTATCTAGAAATGAGATAAAAGTGACAAGGAAAGAAATTAACGACAAGAAAGCGGTCCCTTCAGATTGAAACTCACGGTGGTAAAATACTATTGCGTCACTTCCCATAGCCTTTTAAAGATTATTCAAATCGACATAACAAAATAATATTTCATTCAGGTTCAATTGCCCACT
>JAEQML010076276.1:0-13434 GCA_016904865.1 Pissodes strobi
AAAATTTTGATGCCACTCGATTCGGCAAATTTTGCACAATTTTGCACACGGGGGTAAATGCAAATTTTTAACACCTCATAAGTTTCCCCTGATAAGTGTGCAAAATTTGATAATAAGTGTGCAAAATTGTGCAAAATTAGTTGAATCTAGCAGCATCAAAATTTTTAAACTTTTTGACAAACTGGGGGGAATGCAAATCGTTTACACCTCATAACTTTACCCAGAAAAATGTGCAAAATTTGAAAATAGGTGTGCAAAATTAGTTGAACCTAGCAGCATTAAAAGTTTTCAACTTTTTGACAAACGGGGGGGAAAAATGCAAATATTTAATACCTCATAACTTTCCCCAGAAAAGTATGTAAAATTTAAAAATAGATGTGCAAAATTGTGCAAAATTTGCCGAATCGAGTGGCATCAAAATTTTAAAACTTTTTGACAAACGGGGGGGAAGGCAAATCGTTAACACCTCATAACTTTCCCCAGAAAAGTGTGCAAAATTTTAAAATAGGTGTGCAAAATTGTGCAAAATTAGTTAAACCTTGCAGCATCAAAATTTTTCAACATTTTGACAAACGGGGGAGGGAAATGCTAATTTTTAACACCTCATAACTTTCCCCAGAAAAGTGTGCAAAATTTGAAAATAGGTGTGCAAAATTGTGCAAAATTTACCGATTCGAGTGCCATCAAAATTTTTCAATTTTGTAACAGACGGGTGGGAATGGTCAAATTTCCCCCCCGTATAAAAACAGCTCTAGTTTTCCTTGTGGTGGTGTGCAAAATTGTGCAAAATGTGTGCAAAATTATGCTTCATTTATTTTTGAAATTTGTTTAATTCGGGGGGCAAACTTGACCCACCTGAAATATTGCGATTTAGCTACATGCTTAGTTCAAAATTTTATAATAAAAGCGATGTATGGCGTTAAAAAGAACATCTTAATTTCAATTTTCTTCAATAATTCTTAAAGTTTTTGAAATATTATCTTTAAAAAATGCACCAGGGTTTTTTTGGGACGAGATATAATAACAAAGTATATGTAAACTAGTAAGTTCACTCAGCGGTAAATCCTTTGATGTAATTGTGCCACATTCTTTTATATCAAGTGACAACTGGAGATGACCGATGCGCTGCGTAAGTGTCCGATTGATTCGCGTGGCTTTCTCTAGTCAGAGATGTATTCAGGAGATTGTATGGACTCGTACCGAAAGACCTACTGAATGCCGGCCGGTGAAAAATCAAGTGAAACTGAGCAAAGTTGTAAAAATATTTTCATAGAAGGAAATTGAAAAAAAATTTGCTATACGGGGTGTAATTTTTAGGTGATAGCACTGTTGCTATCTCAGAATCTAACAAGAATTTAACAACACTGCAAATCGATCTTGAAAAGGCATCAATAATGGCAACTTTCTAATTTAATCAACTTTGTAGCTTTGACCGTTTCAAAGATAGCAATAATAGTGGATTACCTAAAATATATTTAAAAATATATATATAATAATATAATAGTTCGGAATCTCATTTTTACTACACTTCTTTGGTTTCATGAAAGTGATCGTTGTGACATGGTTTATGTTTTCGTCTCGCGTTACGGCTTTTTTGTATCGTTGATTGGACGACTAACCAAAACTAAACAAATCTATCAAAATTGGTTGTACCGTATCGGCACCGGCACCGGTTCAAATGACTACAATAAGCTGAGACTAAGTGAAACTAACCAAAACTTGATTCGACGATTAACCAAAGCTAACAAAATCTATTAAAATTGATTATAACGTATCGTAACGGGTTCAAATTACTAAAATAAGTTGATACTAACTGAAACTAACCGAAAGTTGATTGGAGGACTAACCCAAACCTATTCAAATTAATTATAACGTATCGGAACAGATTCAAATAATTAAAATAAGTTGAGACTAAATGAAACTAACCCAAAGTTGTTGACGACTAACCCAAACTAACAAAATCCATTAAAATTGATTTGAATGTATTCTGAAAAGCTTGAAATGACTAAAATAAGTTGAGAATAAGTGTAGCTAACCGAGAGTTGATTGAACTACTAACCCAAACTAACCAAATCTATCAAAATTGATTATAAGGTATCGGATGACTAAAAGAATTTAAGACTAAGTGAAACTAACCCAAAATTTATTGGAAAACTAACTTAAACTAATATCGTAACGGGTTCAAATTACTAAAATAAGTTGATACTAACTGAAACTAACCGAAAGTTGATTGGAAGACTAACCCAAACTAACCAAACCTATTCAAATTGATTATAACGTATCGGAACAGATTCAAATAATTAAAATAAAATGAGACTAAATGAAACTAACCCAAAGTTGTTGACGAATAACCCAAACTAACCAAATCTACTAAAATTGATTTTAATGTATTCTGAAAAGCTTGAAATGACTGAAATAAATTGAGAATAAGTGTAGCTAACCGAGAGTTGATTGTACTACTAACCCAAACTAACCAAATCTATCAAAATTGATTATAACGTATCGGATGACTAAAAGAATTTAAGACTAAGTGAAACTAACCGAAAGTTTATTGGAAAACTAACTTAAACTAACCAAATCTATTAAAATTGATTATAATGTATCGGAACCGCTTTAAATGACTAAAATAAGTTAAGAATAAGTGAACTAACGGAAAATTGGTTCGACCACTAGCCCAAACTAACCAAATCTACTAAAACTGATTATAACGTGTTGGAACCGGTTCAAATGACTAAGGTATAAGTTAAAACTAAGTGAAACTAACGGAAACTTGATTCGACAATTAACCAAAACTAACAAAATCTAATAAAATTGATTATAACGGATCGTAACGGGTTCAAATGACTAAAATAAGTTGATACTAATTGAAACTAACCCAAAATAGATTGGAGGACTAATCCAAGCTAACCAAATCTATTAAAATTATTTATAACGTATCGGAACCGCATTAAATATCTAAAATAAGTTGGGAATAAGTGAAACTAAACGAAAGTTGAATCGACAACTAACCCAAACTAACCAACTCTATTAAAGTTGATTATAACGCATCGGAATCGGTTCAACTGATTGAAATAGTTAAGACTAAGTGAAACAAACCAAAAGTTAAATCGAGGACTAACCTAAACTAACCAAATCTATTAAAATTGATTATAATGTATCGGAAACGCGTTAAATGACTCAAATAATTTGAGAATAAGTGAAACTAACCGAAAGTTGGATCGACGACTAACCCAAACTAACCATATCTATTAATATTGATTATAACATATTAGAACCGCTTTAAATGATTGAAATAAGTTGAGAAAAAGTGAAACTATCTGAAAGTTGAATCGACGACTAGACCAAAGTAACCAAATCTACTAAAATTGATTATAAAGTATCTGAACCGGTTCTAATGACTAAAATAAGTTGAAACTAAGTGAAACTAACCAAAAGTTGATTGAACGACTAACCGGATTAGGTTGGTTAGTTCGGGTTAATCGTCGATTCAACTTTCGGTTAGTTTCACTTAGTCTCAACATATTTCAAATATTTGAACCGGTTCTAAGACGTTATAATCAATTTTAATAGATGCTATTAGTTGGGTTAGTCGCCAAATCAACTTTGGGTTAGTTTCTCTTAGCCTTAACTTATTTTAGATATTTGAACCGGTTCCGATACGTTATAATGATTTTATTACATTTGGTTAGTTTGGGTTAGTCGTCGATTGAACTTTCGGCTAGTTTCACATAGTCTCAACTTATTTTAATCATTTGAACCGGTTCCGTTACGTTATATTCAATTTTAATAGATTTGGTTAGTTTGGGTTAGTAGTCCAATCAACTTTCGGTTAACTTCACTTATTCTCAACTTATTTTAGCCATTTGAAGCAGTTCAGATACGTTATAATCAATTTTAATAGATTTGGTTAGTTTGGGTTAGTGTTCAATTAACTTTCGGTTAGTTTCACTTATTCTCAACTTATTTTAGCCATTTGAAACGGTTACAATACCGACGTCATTATCGATTCTAATAGATGTGGTTAGTTTGGGTTAGTCGTCGATTCAACTTTCGCTTACTTTCACTTATTCTCAACTTATTTTAGTCATTTAAAGCGGTTCCGATACGTTATAATCAATTTCAATAGATTTGGTTAGTTTGGGTTAATCGTCGATTCAACTTTTGATTAGTTTCACTTTGTCTCAACTTATTTTAATCATTTGAATCGGTTCTGATACGTTATAATCAATTTCAATGGATTTGGTTAATTTGGGTTAGTCATCCAAACAACTTTCGTCTAGTTTCATTTAGTCTCAACTTATTTTAGTTATTTGAACCGGTTCCGATACCTTATAATCAATTTTAATAAATTTAGTTAGTTTGGGTTAGTCGTCGAATTAACTTTGGATTAGTTTGGGTTAGTCGTCCAAACAACTTTCGGCTAGTTTCACTTAGTCTCAACTTATTTTAGTTATTTGAACCGGTTCCGAGACGTTATAATCAATTTTAATAGATTTGGTTAGATTGGGTTAGTTTGGACGACTTACGACTACAACCAACGTTCGGTTAGTTTCACTTAGTTTCAACTTATTTTAGTCATCTGAATCGATTTCGATACATTATAATCAATTTTAATAGATTTGGATAGTTTGGGTTAGTCGTCGATTCAACTGTCGGTTGGTGTCAGTTATTCTCAACTTATGCTAGTCATATAAAGCGGTTCCGATACGTTATAATGATTTTATTACATTTGGTTAGTTTGGGTTATTCGTCGATTGAACTCTCGGCTAGTTTCGCATAGTCTCAACTTATTTTAATCATTTGAACCGGTTCCGTTACGTTATATTCAATTTTAATAGATTTGGTTAGTTTGGGTTAGTAGTCCAATCAACTTTCGGTTAGCTTCACTTATTCTCAACTTATTTTAGCCATTTGAAGCAGTTCCGATACGTTATAATCAATTTTAATAGATTTGGTTAGTTTGGGTTAGTGTTCAATTAACTTTCGGTTAGTTTCACTTATTCTCAACTTATTTTAGCTATTGAGTTTGTCGTCGTATCAACTTTGGGTTAGTTTCACAGTGCCAAAAGATATTTAATATTTACAAAGCATTCCGTTATCGTTATATAATATGTACTTATAAAAAAAATCTGACACCTAGACGATTTTTCCGGTCTCGACCTTCACCTAATTTTATTAACATATCTATTCACTAATCCGACTATAGATTTCTCCTATTTGCCTTTGTATTTTTCATTGCTTCGTATATATTTCCACCGAAGTCCGAATAAAATATTAAAATAGAAATAAAATTAAGGATTTCCACAAATCCGACTCTGTTCTGAACACTCTGCCTACACACGAACGACTGATTAAACTAAAACGCTCTACATGCTGCCAACAATCTGCGGATTTTCGGCGGCTGGCACAAAATATTTGGGGGAGTGGAGCTACTAGTTTACATATACTTTGATAATAATATGGTCTTAATTTTAATGTAGAAGATAGAGGGCGCTATGCAACTTTGTTGTGAGTATGGTCTTATGGTGCCTTTAATAAATAAATATTATTCGCCCAACTTTTCTAAATTAAAAATACATATCAGGCTAAGTTAACCATTTCTTAGAAATTGGCATAGAGAGTTGTAGCATTGAATCAATACTCTCCTTAATAACAAGGCCTTAGTGTTTGTCGTGTGACGTCATCCATGTAGGCCCTGCAATAGTTAACTTATTTTAAAGAACGCTAGCTATTTGACAGACTTCTTGACAAATCCCAAAAGTTATGTTTGAGTTTTGTTTTAATACTAGGTGTAGTATTAAATGCAGGCTCCCAACTCCCCTACACCTGCACCAAAACTCAGGATATGTATTTATATTTATGTATAATATTTCTTTTTCATATTTATTACTGATATCGTATTTTTATATACAGAAGTAAACTTGAACATAAGGACTATTTGCGAAAAGGTACCTTGAATTTTGAATCATTAGTAACAACAACACACAGGTCAAATTAGTTTATTTTACATGCTACATCGGCAAAGATGCCGGCATTGATAGTTAAATGCTCTTGGCGCTAGATGTGACGGTATTATTTGGGTATTATATTACCACTTGTTTAAATTAGTAAATTTAGAATAATTTCTGTTTCATATTTTTTTTTTGTAGCAAAAATAGTATATTAATATATAGGATCATTTTTAAAAACTCACTTTACAACATTAATTTACACTTTTTTTATTTTTGTTTAATGCATGATACTAAATGCTCATTTAAGAGTTTTTTTACACGTTACACGTTCCTCATAATATGAAGTTTTTATTGTCATGATTTTTTGTTTTAAGATACAAAGGATTCTTGAGTAAGGAGATCATTTTGAACACATTTCCATAACTTAAGAATAATTGCTAATTGATAATTTTTTTGGGTAAAAAGTAGAAATTATGTTGATTGATTACTTATTGGATGACATTTTTGTTTAAGGTACTTTAATCTCACGTCAAAGGATACGTTTTCCTGCACCGATGGATGACAATTTTTATGAGATAATAGACTTCAATATCGGAAGAGAGGTGGAGTTTTACGGAAGAGTTTTCAAGATTACAAATTGCGACAAATTTACCAGAACCTTTCTAAATCGTTGTGGAGTATCAGTGCCTGATCCAATAGTTAATCCAGAAGATCCATATATGGAAATGCGGTCCCACGATAAAGATGCTGTGCAACCTAAAAAACCTAATCGAAATAAGGATAGTTTGGGCAAGTTTTTAGAAAATGACAGAAAGGTATTAATAAGGTTTATTCAGCTTTAAATTTCCGAACAACCTACTGAGATCGGGCGTCTATTTTATTGGACACGTAGTTCTTAAATTTTAAATTCCCTCTTATCCGAATAACCCGCTGTAGACCTATTGCACATTGAAGGCTGATTTTCATATATAGGACTGTGCACCGACTATGCGCCTACCGTGTTGTTGTCACTGTAAATCAAAAAATTGAATGTTCCATATAAAAAGCACTGAAACCCTTATTTACATTTTCACATAGAGGACTATGCTACGACCGTGTTGCGGTCGTCCAGTCCTATTGTGAAAATGTAGAAGATCCGCGACGGCCGCAGCATGGTAGGCGCACAATCGGTGCACAGTCCTATATATGAAAATCAGCCTTAATTGGACATCTTCGTAACGCCATCTAGTACGACGCGTTCGAACCTTCTGATACATACAAGTGTTATTTGTTATTTGAGTAATGGCGGAAAGCAACTCTTGATGGTAAGTAGTGTTTTTATTGCTTCAGTATGTTTTTATTGCAATTTATCGACATATTTACACGTATTATAATTTACTAAGTAAAATATGTTACTACAAATGTTTGTGGCGAAGGTTTATTCTTATCCACTACCTCAGATTTCCTGGGCCCAATAGCTTGGACAAGAGAACGGTATAATGATAATCCTTAATTTGACTATGTCCAATCGACTGGGCATAAGGACTGTAAAGAAATTTTTCAATGTAACACTGACCCCTTATCTCATAATATCTGGTGAGAAACTGTATCTAAAATCAGGAAAAAATGACGATCAATTACTTAAAATATCAGAAGCTGATTCGTCTGATGTATAACGCTGTGAAGACAGTGAAGAAAATGTTGCTTTTGTGGGAAATGAGGCAGAAAAAGTTATTAATGATGAATGAAGACCAAAATGGACCAGATTTTTTAGAGGAAGACCAAGAAGAAGATATGTATGTTTAAGAAGAAGTAATTCAAGAAAAACCTAATGATGGAGAACAAAGCTGAATAATTGGAAACATGATGGCGATTTACCTTTAAGCGTGTACAAAACCAAATTAGCAGGAAAAGAAAGCAAATTAACAGGAAAAAAATTCTCAAAATAACTTGAACTGTTCGAAAAACTTGACTTCGGAAATACATTTTCTGGAACACATTTTGACATTCAAGTGTTTACTGAAAACTGTGATGAAAGGCAAAATTTCTCAGTGTCTAATTGTTTTACAACCAAACCAAAATACTAATCAACAAATCTGCCCGTCTATAAATGTAAAATACATGCTACTACAATTCTAAGTTAACATTAAAAGAAACGAAACATTTTTTTGGATTAACCATTCTAATCACAAGAATGTATGCCATAGTCTGAAGACTGAGAAGTGATAGATTTTTTGTGTTTGGAAACTATTTGAAAGTAGATATTGATGATGATATTTCAGAAGAATATCACAAAAGAGATAAGCATATGGGAAGTTAGACTTATCATGGGACACTTGTTTAACCCTACCAAAAAAAGCTAAAGCTGCAATCGATGCGCAAATGATACAATTTACAGAAGTGTGGGGTCAAACAATTTGTGCGTGTTAAACCTAATTTTGTACGCATACCACTATCTTGGTTGATTTTAGATTTTGAGGTATACCAAGGTCTTTGCTGTCCTGGATATTTCCGATTAGGTGTAGGTGGTTCATCCGACATCAAGCTACCCTTTAATAGCGTAAAGGGTTTGCATATCTTTATGAGCAGATACTTCACCACAATTCCTTTATTAGGAACCCTTTTACTATCATAAAATCAAGAATTTCCCAAGTTGTTCACTTGCCAACACATTTTTAAAAGATTGGGAAGAGGCTCATCTGGACAAATTGAAAGACCTGATGGAAAAATTGACTTCCTCCAGTTAACAAGGTTCTTCTTGCATCAACTATTTAACAAAACAATTATTTCGAGTGAGAAGACCTAACATGAATTCCAAACAGAATCAATGTATTGATCTCATTAACAGAATTATTGCATAATATCAGATAAATGAGCTAATCAATATATTATGATCTCTTAAAAAATGTACTTTTCATTTTGTGAATATCAACATTCCCAACTCCTGGATTTAGCTATATTTGATTGTTTGTTGCTGATATTTTATTCTTCATTATCCTCAATTTTACTGTTGATAACGAAAGTCATTCAAGCAATAATGTAGTGTAACTATTAATGAACCCGGGTGAATGAAGGGAGGGTTAGGAATTACAAGTGTGTTGAAACAATTCCCTGATTTCAAGGCTGATTCAGGGTTAAATCACTGTGAATGATTTTCTGATGTTTTTGAACCTTCAAAGCATGTCAAAATGGATGGCAATGAGAAATTATTTATTTTGATAGTTTTGGAGGTTTAAGACCACCTGCAGAAATAATATCTTACTTCTTTCGCGATGATAGCAAAAATAACATATCTTATAATCATGATTCCTATCAATCATATGATTCATCAATTTGTGGGCCACTTTGTGTACAATTTCTTTATATAAACATGTATTTATGAACCATTCTTAATTTCAAAGAGGTTGTGGGAACTGGCATGTCATTTAAAATAGCTCTTTCAGCTCAAAGTATTTTTGCATCATTTAATCGACCAATTTACTTAGATGAAGACTCAGATTATGTTATAGGACTGACAAATTTTGAAACTTTTTATGACATTCCCAATATTGATGAAACTAATAACAAACTTTATTATGGGAATGCAAACGTTTACGTTGAAATACCTGCTGGTAGTTATGAAATAGGCGATAAAAATAAATTTCTACAAATTTGATAAAAAAGGAATATCTTTTCACTTATATGCTAATCATAACACTTTACAATCTGAAACTAAATCTACTGTAGATATTACATTTAAAGATGGAACTATTGGAAAAATTTTAGGATTTAAAAACCAAACTATTAAAGGTGATGGAAAAAGTAAATTATCAGAGAATCCAGCTGAAATTATAAAAGTTAATTCCTTATGCATAGATTGCAGTATTACTGAAGGTTCCTATCTGAATGGAAGGCCTGTCCATATTGTACATCAATTTTTCCCAAACGTTTCGCCAGGGTTTAAAATAATTGAAATTCCTGAAAATATTATTTATTTTCCAGTAATAGTGAAACCAATAGACAAAATTACTGTTAAAATATTAGATCAGAATCTCGGTTTTGTTAATTTTCGAAAAGAAATTGTTTCACTCAGGTTACATGTAAACCAAACTAACCCAAACTAAATTCATAATGATTATTTTTTATAATAGAAACGATATTCAATCAATACCCAATATTCAACAAATTCAAAAACATATAAAGCTAAACATAATAAAGTTAAGTTAAGCAGTCGAGTCAACGTTAATAGACTATTACTCACTCAGAGTTGCATTCTTATGAGCCATGTTTGCCAACAAAATGAAACAATAATGATGAAATACTAATTCCCGTTCTTGAAATTGAAAAGTATACTCCTCTCTTTGAAAGTTTTCTTTACATAGAGATAAAATTATCTGAAGCAGATAGAACAGTTTCTAAAACACTATCTCTTGTAAACAATGGGATAACAGTTGAATGGGGTTACTATAGATTCTATATGAGATGCTGGATTAGCATCTGCTCTATAATACAAATGAATCTGGCATATAAAAAAATGCAGGATGGTCACCAAAGATATCAAATAAATTAGTTGATGAAAAACTGGTTTGTTTAACGTTTGTATTCCTCTTAAAATGTTTATGGGTTTCTTTGAAGACTATAGGAAAGTTATATTCAATGCAAAACAGGAGCTAATACTTGTGCGAGATAACACTGACAATAATGCTATTATAACTACCGATCCAAATGAAATACCAAAAATTACTTCACAAACTATCTTGGAATATACCACATATTTCAGTAGCAATCCTCAAGAATTGTCATAAACAAAAATGATTGATAAGGGAACAGGTTTAATTATTATTGCATTTAAAAGTTGGGAATTAGTTGAATATCCGGAACTGTTGACCTGTTAAGACATCTAATAGGGTTGAAACTCATCGTCATGTTATAGTTGCGTTCCAGCAGGAGAGGAAAGATTTGAAAATAGCATATATGAGTGAATTTAATGATATAAACATGAGAAATATTAATTCTGAAAGATGCCTCGATAATGATCTTCTCCTGGATATGAGTAATAAGTAATAATAAACATGCTATATTGTATGAAATGTATTCCATTGAAAATTTAGAAGAGTTGAAAAAACCTATTGAATCATATTCCAATAAAAACTTTGTGTTTGAAATTTGCCGATTTAAAAATATGAGATTAGTTTTGGATATTCTCAAGAGTTCAAAGATGAAAAGAATAAGTTTCTACCTAAAGAATTGGCTGCCTATGATGGAGAAAAAATTAGTCATTATGTTTTCAAGTAATCATTTTCTTTGAATTCTCTTTCTCCTGAAGTGCACAAGCAAGCTGTATGGTTAATGAAAAATCACCACTGATTAATTGGAATATCGGTTATACCCCACTGCACCACTTTTCAACAATTGTAAAAAAATTACTGAAAAAGCGCAATTTGTTTATGTTAAAGGAAACGAAAAAGCAGATTTATCTAAGAAAATATTCCATCAAACCAGTAATTGAATTAGACGAACAACAAATTTTAATTGTTTCAGCACCTAAATATTTTTATCATTCAAAGTCACCATCTTGGTGTGCGCGTTCAAATGTGTTTTTTATTTATAATATTTTCTTATGAATGAATAAAAACATAAAATTTAATTTAACTTTGTTTTATTAAATACATTTCTTACATTTAAATTTCCTAATACACACATACATTCTTATAATATAATTTTAACATATTCAGTTCCAATACGTTATTCTGTCTTTGGGGTTTAAGAACTCGCTACACACTTGTACACCCTTTTTAGAATACTGAGCATGTCCCATATAGTTCTCATACCACAGTATATCTTGAGCATCAGCGTCATTTCCCGTAAGTGCATAAAACCGCGAACAAGCTTCCGACATCAGAAAGTTTTCATACAGTTCTAATGAAAATTTCTCCATATCTTTCACAAAGAATTCAAATTGAAGTTCTCCCAATTCTTCTTCTGCTAATTTTATCACATCTAATAGGGTTGAATCTTCTATATATTTCTTCAAACTAACCACTTCAACAAAAAATCTCAATTGTTTCAGTTCGACTGCAAACTGCAATACATTGAAATTTTCCAAATATTGAGCACAAGCAGACGCACCTTTTGAATAATATTCTGCAAACTCACAATAAAAGTCAGCATATTCTGGTCTGCTATAATTATCTGAAGTTAATTGGCTAAATTCTTGATGTAACTTTTTCCCAGCCTCATCCATAACTGTTAATGTATATAACTGACAGCGACTGAATGATCCTAAGTATCAATGTTCCTTATCACATTGATCTTCTGAGGATGATATAAAGTACTTCATCATCTTCATCATCATTATTATCACCATATAGAATTGTTTCAAAAATATCTATAATTAATTTAGTTTCTTTCACAATGGCTCTTTTTTGATTAGTTTATTTTATATTAATGTAATCACAATAACTTCTACACAATGGGCAAACATCCTTCCTTTTTAACCATTCTGTTAAGCAATTTAAACAAAATTTGTGTTTACAATAATTTGGTGTGCAAATGTTTTTTTTTTCCAAAGGATTGGAACAAATAGGACATTCCTCTTTCAAGTGCACTTCACTTTTTTTTGAGCTTACTATTTCCGAACTAACTATTTCTGAATTGACTCTCTTGAGTACGATTTCTTAATATAAGTTCTTCCGTAGAAAACTAAACTGTGAAATGAAGAAATACATACAGAACTGTTGGTTTTATTATGTTTATTTAAGAGGGAAGAGGAAAAGTCAGGGTCGGTTGAAAGTTGATATAACGCAAGGTCAATGTAGACAAAGATGGGAATATATTCATTTTATGATGAGAGAGACTCCTCAGTAATTCAAAGAGAGAGCCCTCACGGAGGATGAGGTGATTACCTTCTCCGTAATGACTCATTCTCGTTAACCCACTACTTATATGTGTAAATTACTCGTAAACATGATGGTTTATCCAGCTTTCACCTACTTACTATTGTTAAAAACAGAAATAAATGCAAAACTGGTTGTAAATATTGATTTTTATCAATTGGTGAGTTATGTAAATACAGTGGTGAATGAGGTCGAATATGCGCTAAACTATGAATACAAAATGTGAGGTGAAAAGTCAATTTACATGTAATTTTTCATAATATTTCTTAGGTACTCCACTTCAAAGCATACTGGGATGATCAAGACACAGAATATGGTTATTTACATTACCTAGAAATTAGATATTATTTGGCTGATGATACAATAGAGATAAAAGAACTTCAGTCGGAAAGTGGTGGAGAGCCAGGATTTATGTTCCTTCGACGAGCTAAGCTTCCTAAAAGGTATTCCTGTTTATTTATTCGGAAACGTATCTGCGGAAAATATATATTTTGACGAGTACTAAACTTGCCCCAATGCATGTCGAAATACGTAACAACCAATGTCATGTGGATATATATTGAGATAACCCGCCTCTCTAAAATATTATTTCATTAGACCTTATATCTTCAGTCTTGAGACACCCTATA
>JAEQML010076277.1:0-13433 GCA_016904865.1 Pissodes strobi
AACTGACAATCCTGCAGCTCTTCACAGAGGTCGTTGATGAAAATTACAAACAGCAAAGGACCCAGGTGAGATCCCTGAGGTACACCTGAAGTGACTGCTATTTCAATCTTAGCATTACGTACTGCAGCTCTGTACAAATTCCTGAAATTGTTATACTCTCGTTTGAGAGCTACAAGGATATATTGTTTTTTCGGTTCTCCAAGAAATCCTAGTTGGTCACACATCCCTCTGATCTCATCAGTAAACCAGCCAATGTTTGTTCTAACCGGGTTTAAATAAATGTTTACATTGCCGAGAATTAAACCTATGAATTTCATTAGCAAGAGCATATTGAATTACATTTTTATATGTTATTACTTATTTTAAAGATCATTTTACAATGTTCAATTTTAAAGACAGCATTTATAGGCTCGGTTTTGAGTCCTGTAAACAGACTAACCAAGTGGTGTGTTTTCAATGGAATAGAGCTCAGCACTGCCAACCACTTATTTTTTCTAGATCTTGTAGTTCCTTAATTTCTCTGTAAAAAATTAAGGATACTAGGATTAAATCATGTGAAGTCCATATGGGGCCTTGGTATTTTATTGAATGTTTATCTTTCATTTATTCTTCATGTTCAAGAAATAGTAAGGCTTTAAGAATGTTGGGATTTGTGTTACAATCAATCTAGGATTTCCATAGTTCCTTACCTCTCAGGTCTCTGTACTGTTCATTCATTCACACCCATTTGGAATATGCATCTAGTGTCTGGAATCCTTTGATGTAAAGTCAGTTCAAAGCCTGACAATCTGCAAGAGCTTTTTACTGTTTTATTGTATTTGCTAACCATTTTCATTTTTAGTTTTTTGCTTTTCTTGAAAACGATATCCGACTAGATATCGAATCGAAGAAATTAGGTACACATTTCATTAGGGTCACTAAACTTGCACTTGTGCAGTTTACATCCTTGAGCCTGGGCCGAAGTGGCTCTATAACAATTCAAACCAAATTTAATCATTTGTGGAGCCAAAGGCAATCAATTCCAGGGTCTGGAATCCTTCTTATGCAGCATGCAACACATATTAGGACTATTGAGAATGTTCCAACACAGGTTTCTGCATCAGGTATCATTTAAAACTTTTCACATGTATAGGACTTATATGGAACTTCAATCTTCAATTATATTTGGGCATACTGTCTCTCAAACCATGTTGCAAACTCAGAATTTGAAGCTGCTTACCTAAGTATTAGGTATAACTAGTGATGTAAAAATTACCGTAATTTATTTTAGGTCGGTAATATTCGTTAAATTACGCTTGAAATTACTAGAACTTACCGTAATTTAACAGAATTTAAGGAAATTTAATTTTTTTTTTGGCAGTAGACTATACTTGGTAGGTAATTTATTATCCTTGTTCAGAAATATACTATTAAACAAAATTTCACAATTTTATATTATAATTGAGCCCAGAATAATTTATTTTGTATCAATTTATTATATAATATGTATGATGTGAAAACAATTTTAACCTAAATAACATAACATGCTAACTCTGCATGAGGTAAGACATGTGGTGTGAAATATCAATGTAGAATTGGGAGAATGTAGACTATCTCACCAGAATAACATGGCGAGGTGTTTTCCCATTCATTGAAATATCTCTCCACACCAACTGAAGCACCGTTAAAACTTTTGCAATCTGTTATTAAATTCCTATTAAACCATTCACCAGTCCTCCTCCACACACTTCTTCTTCAATACACTATTTTAAAGCAAAATCTTGACTCGTTCGTAAACAACACAATCGACCATTCAGCAATATTCTATTCTCCATAATTTTCGACGAAATATCTTCTACCCGCAGTACCCGCACCATATTCGGGTAAAAATTTGTGACCTCTTGCAGGTGTCCTAGCTTTTAAATTAACTCCTTTTAAACGTCTATATACCGTCTTATTCAAACACCACGAGTTTGGCCAAGATCTTGCTGAACGTTTACCGCAGTATGTTCATGGATTCCGTAAAATCCGCAATCTCAACAAGCGATCATCTGTATATATCTCAGCAAAAAAGCTGTATGTCAGACAATCTAAATCAATGAATAAAGAAACAAAATGCTCGTCAAAGAAGCGTCTCTCACATAGAGTGTAAGCACTGTCTAAGCCACTACTTGATTAATACACAGGATGAGTCAAAAATTAAGAAAAAAACATGGTTTGAGATTTTCCACTGCCGCATGCCGTCCAGGAGGTTTTCCGAAAATTTCCACCTCATTTATTTTATTTTAAAAGACAAAGGAATTGCCTACCCACAAATAAAAATTAAAAAATTGGTCCCTTCGTCAGAAATGACAAAGCTTGTTGCAAGCTGCAACCAAAATTAGGTGCGGAATTTTCTTGGAACTGAGTCTATTTATAACCATATACGAGTAGAGGATTACCACCATTTTTGACTAAAAATAGTGTTTTATTAAAAGTTCCGATCTGTTAAATTCTTTTCAGTAATTTTTTTTCGGTTCAAATCAGCTAAACTTTCATAAATGCATCTGATAAAAGAAGCATTACAAGTACATCACTAGAAAAAACATCACCGGGTATTTTCCGGTTTGGGTTCAGTAGCTTTAGCACCAGTTGATTCTCTGAAAGATCTTTTTCCTCTTATACAAGAGTTTAACTGTGTTGTATTCTATTGTTATTTATTAAACCATACTTAATAAGACAATTACAGTTACGAGTTACGAATACGATGCCGCTGAACCTCCTTCCTAACCGGATGCGATTGCTAACCTGAATTTATTGGAATGATTATTTAAATAATCATTCGATTATTAATATTATTTGAATACAAATAATGTGGTTATCAAAATAATTCGGTAATGCCCGTCACTAATTTATTTATTTATTTATTTACTTATTAACGTATGCAACATTTACAAGATTTACGTAAATACTTAGGTACTAAAACTATTAACTAAAAATTGCCCGTTTGGCCAAGATTTTAAATTTATCTTTGGAATTGCAAAAAAAATCCAGTCTATTACAATATTTGTTTACATTAGCAGACATTCTGTTTATGGGACTAAATAACAAATACCAGGTACGACAGTGCGGAATATGCAGAAGGCTTTGACTACGTGTCTGTCGCCCAGGAACGTGGAATCGAAAAAGCTGTAAGCATTCAGGACTTATAATAAAGCTATTTAGGACACTAAATGAGAAACATACATCATAGTATTCCCTTCTGCATGCAAGAGATGTCATATCCAGATATGACATAGTTTGTTCACTTGAAAGATTTATATTATTAATGAACAGTTTATACCTAGCAAAATTAATAAATTTTTGCTGCACGTTTTCCAGCCTATTTATGTGGATCTGATAGTATGGTGACCAAATTATGTTACAGAACTCCAATATAGATCTTACAAGTGAAACGTACAAAGTTTTTACTGCTTGTACATTTTTAAAGTCTTTACTAGTTCTTTTAATAAACCCTAACATTTTGTTGGCTCTTGCTATGATTATTTCAAAGTGATTGGTAAACGTTAATCCAGTGTCCAAGTAGACGCCAAGATCTTTCACAACAAATACCTCATCAAGTGCCACATTATTAATAAAATACTGTGCCGGAATTATTAATTTTGTTCTACTGAACCTAATAAACCAGCATTTATCGATATTAAATGACATGTCGTTGAGCTTGCACCATTCAAAAACAATGTCAATATCATTCTGAAGGACAGCAATATCATTGCCAGATGACACTTGCCTATAGAGCTTCATATCATCGGCGAACAGCAGAAAGTTAGATGACAGTAAGTCACCCAAGTCATCAATAAACAGACCAAACAATAAGGGACCCAAATGAGACCCTTGAGGTACCCCAGAGGTAACAGTAAACTGTTTGGATATATGGCCGTCAACTTTGGCCTGCTGCCTTCTCCCAGTTAGATACGATTCCATCCAAGAAAGCAACACACCTGAGACACCATAACTTGATAGCTTGGAAAGTAATATGCTGTGACTGACCTTATCAAAGGCTTTGCTGAAATCCATATACAAAGCATGGGTTTCAACACCCTTTTCAAAGGAGTCATAAATATAGTTTGTAAAAAGAAACAAGTTGGTATCAACAGATCGCCCAGAAATAAATCCATGTTGTTGAGTTATAATAATTTGATGGAATAATTTTGACATGATCTTTTCAACATAATGCTCAAACAATTTTGGAATCGCAGAGAGGATGCTGATTGGTCTGTAATTTGTGACGTCGTTTTTACTACCAGACTTATGGATGGGGCAAACATATGACAGCTTCCAGGCTTCAGGAAAGACTCCAGTATCCATGGACCTACAGAACAAGTAATAAAGAGGAAGATAAAGGGAGTGAGAACATTGTCTTAGTACCTTATTCGGAATGCCGTCAGGACCTTCACTCTTACTTACATCCAACTGTGATAATAATTTTTCTATTTCGAGTGCACTAATAGTAATACCAGAAATAGTCTCAAACTTCTGAGAGAAAGTACTTACTTTTGCTGCGCTTTTAGGGTTATATACCGATGAAAAGTATTTGGCAAAGAGATTTGAAATATCAATACCATTGTCAGCTTTTTCGGTTTTGAGACTCATAGATTTCGGAATACTATTATGGTTAGATTGAGAGTGAACAAAGTTCCAGAAAAATTTTACGTTAATATTAATGGAATTTTCAGCATTTGCTATGTAAAGATCATAGCACTCCTTGGCAAGGGTTTTACATTGCAGACGTAAAGTACTAAAACTATTGTAATCAACATCACTCTTTGATTGTTTATACCTTTTATGAGCTATTTTTTTCTGAGATATTAAACTCTTCAGATCATTTGAGAACCAACTAGGAAATCGGTCGCCAGAGCGGCGTCGCTTAACAGATACATACATATTAAAACAATTATAGACTACAGAATAGAAGTCATTGACAGAGGTTTCTAAATCAGTAACCAGAATTGACAGCCAGTCAAACGAGAGAAAATAATTATTTATTAAAGTATAATCTGTATTATGGAAGTCATAGTAAAAATTGTTTACAGGCTCTAAGTAGTTTATCTCGCTTGTACTAACTGACAATTCTAAAGCAGGGTGATATAAATCACAGCCCACCAAACCGTGACACTTTACAATGGATTCAATCTCAAAATTAGCAAAACACAGATCTAAAATAGAGTCATTATTATTACGGATATCATTGCTTTGAGCTAAGCCCAAAAACGCAAAGGTATCACACAACAAAACCTCCTTAGCAGATTTTACGTTACCAGGCAAAAGTCCAGGATAGTCTTCACATTGGCACCAGGTAATTTGTGACAAATTATAGTCACCTAAAACTAACACATTTTTAAACATTTCGCAGGCACTAGCAACAGATTTCAAATGAAGATCATAATACTGTACATCCATCAGAGGTGGGATATACACACAGCCTATACAGTATACTGAATTGCCAATTGTAATTGACACCCAGGTTTCCTCCACAGCTGGACTTCCAATAGCTAAGCGATGTGATTTGAGGTTAATGTCCATTGCCAGAAAGACACCGCCTCCGCGGCTTTTTGTGCTATTGCCAGAGTTCCTATCAGTTCTATAAACCACATATCGAGAATCCAAAAATTCACTGTCACTTACGTCAGAATCCAACCAGGTTTCCGTTACAGCAATTACGGAATATGATTCTGCTTGGAATTAATTTTAATGTATAGTTCAGTGAGTTATGTTCACTTTAAGGAGGGCTAGAGGGAAGCCCTCCTTAGCTCACTTCCACATACACTTCTTCTTCTTCTTCAATTCTATTTTCGCTGGCTGGCCAGGCCCCGAGCAAAAAATCAAGAACAGAAAAGCATCCCGGTTGGTTAACTAAGTTTCGTGACCGTGGACACCAACTAACAATACATAGATTTTACACAGAAGCTATGACGAATGTATTCGTAATAGTACCGGAAATGTTCTCGGTAATATAACCATAATATGTTACCCAAAAAAGAATATTCCTTTGAGGGTGTGCGAATATTACCGTAAATTACAGAATTTATGAGAATATTCAGTTGGTAATATTCGATTGTCGCATCACTAGGTATAACAATAATGGGTTAAACTCATTTTTGTCACGGTCCATTAGGTTGGCCAATTTTCATAATGATTAGATTTTTTCTTGCCTCCTCAAAGATTACAGATTTTATGCTAAACTAAAATTTTCCATATTATAGGATTGGATGTTGGTATTTGTTTCGTTGACAACTGTGTTTAGTGTACCCCTAGTCATTTGTTAATTTGTTACCATTTATTATCTCAAAGTTTTATACTCTCTTTTTAATTTTATAAGTCTGTGTTCTGTGTTATGCATTAGTATTATTGTGGAACAGGTTTCGGCCCATGAATGAATAAATAAATAAATAAATAAATTTAATATTTAAATTTAAAATTAGCTTAAAACTATCATTTACTTACACAATATTTCTAGGCTGTTCTAACTTGTACATACGAGTCACTATAGCTCCAAGAAACAATGTTATTGATACAACATCTATTTCAATATTTATTCTGGATAAATGCCAAAGTCTTCCCTTATTCATATTAAACCAGTCTTCTATCTGCTCATTAGTTTTTTTTTGAGATTGTATATTTTCAGTGTTGTGCCCATTTGCTTCCAAACTTTTAAAGGATATTTCCTTGTTTCCAGGAGTAATTTCTGCAGATTCTTTATGTATTTGTTTACTTTTTCTGTTTCGTGACGTCTCCATATCTACGCTTTAAAAATAGTATTCTGAGCAATTTATAATACAATCCTATACCCTACATATAGATTTTCATGGAGATTTTTCTTATAGATATTAGATATACATGAATTGGCAGTGAAGTAACAGGCAGGCCATTACTATTTTAAAATTGGGTCATGCCGATACCTATTTTCACATTAAAATACTACTAAATAATAAAATATACACTCTTTAAACTCTTGTACAAGTCAATGTTGGAATTGAAACCTCCTAGAAAGTATGTATTCTTCTATAATGTCTTCTAAATATTTTGTTTATGTTCCATGTACGGAGGGCTATAGGGTAGGAGACCGATCGCAATACATTTGTTTCGGTCACAGTTTTGCATCGATAAATCAGCTTTCAAACACTGCCGCCAGAGGCGCATGTGTTTCATCCGCGCTAAAAAATGCATGGATTCTTATGGGACAATAACTATTTTTTATTGAAATTAGTTAACTTATTGCTTTATGAGAGACAAATAACGATTTTACATGAAGTAAAAGCTATTTTTTAAATATTCATTAAAATTTCATAGACGGATTTTGCTTTATTTAATGATAAAATTGACAAAACAACATGTGCTTTCAAACTTAATTTATCTTTAATTGTTTTCAAGGATTTAGGCTTAAAAGAAGTTCTTTAGCAGTGTTTGTGTTTTATGTCACAGCAGGAATGTTTTTGAAAAAATAGCATAGCAAATGATGGGTCCAAAAAGATTATACAGTATTTCCGAAAAGTATATGCAACATAGAGGAAACTTTTTATATTCCTTTACTTAGTTCTTAGAATCGATTTTTTTTTATGAAAAGAGAATACATTGAGAAAATTTATTAATACAGAAAAAGTATAGATAATGTTAATAAGAAATTAACCACCCGGTCTTAAATAATCGTAAATACAAAGTGTTCCGTAGAATAAGTACCTTTTTGGATGCATTATGTTAATACGATCCCAAAGATGCTTGGATTTTAAAAATCAGGATGTTGTAGATACACAAAGGACTATTTTTTTTGGAAAGCAAATAAAACACACAACTTTAATACACATTTTTTATTATTTAAATTTAAACTCAGAAAAAAAGCAGTTATGTTAAAAAATATGATTTATTTCATTACAGTGATCAGGGATAAATATATAAATAAATAAACCAACCACAGACTCCAAAAGAAGATTCTCATCTTGAATGTGTGTGTAAAAAATGCTTACATGCCATAATAATAATGAGTTGTTGTTTTTTTTAAGTTCTAAAGTAACTTGTTTCAACCTATCTATGATAGATAGACAGATAACTTATTTTATTCCAAAATAAATAATTATAAAGACGAATTTATTTTGGTTTTAAACCACGTCAAGAGTATGTTAACCCAACCGAAGCCCGCTCCCATACAGATCAAAGAGTGTATATCGACAGTATTCAACAGAAGCTGAAATGAGTCAGATGATGAGTAACATTAATAAAAAAATCAAACTTAGTGTAAAATATTATAGAATTATTTTCTTTACTTTAGTAGAATATTAATAGATGTATTTTATATGTCTTAAAATGTCTTTCATAATTGTTATGTATATATTGTTATTTATATATGTAAGTTATTCAGAGAACAGGTGTATACAAACTAGGAAGTGTAATGAAATACATTAGAAGAAAACCACAAACTATCAATACTGTACAATAATTCCTATGCATAAATTCATAGGTATAGCATCACACCACTAAGAACAAAATATTGTTAAGCAGCAACACACAATACAATTTAAGGAGTAAGTTACTTACATCCGACATACTTATTGTACTTAGTAGTACCTATGCAGTGATGAAGTACACAATCAGGCACTAAAAAAATATAAAAGAAAAATGACAGATGTTACTCAGATATACCTCAAAATATACCTATATATACCCACCTTATCAATTTAATTCCTGAACATATTTTCATTTTGTTAATGATTTTTAGTATATTTTCTATCTCTTCAAAGCCTGAAAATATTTTGTGTCCACCATCAAGCTTAATTTCAGTTTTCCCAAACAACACCTTAAAACATTCATGAAATAAGTAACAGCATATTATACAATGTGGTGGAAAGTATTTTATTAGTATCAAAAAATTCAGCAGTTAACGATGACCCAAAGTGTCAAGATTTAACTTTTACTTAAAATCAAATATATTCGGAATCAAATTACAACTGTTTTATTTACACATGTCGAGAAGTCTATTTCAAAACATCAGAGGAGAAATTCCAACATATATGTGACTGGGCTCATGTACACTTAGTTGTAAATACTTGTTATTGTCCCAATTATGTAGCAAGTGATTAAATATTAGATAAAAAATATTCTATTACTAACATGAGAAGTAACCAAATAAAAATCCAATACCTTAAAAGACATATCCTGGCGTATCACAATTTTTTTTGTGGTATGGTTTGGTGTTGTGGTATGGTATGGTTTTGATATAGATATCATCCCATTCAGCAAAAAGTACTTCCACAAATAAATGTACCCGACCACTGCTTATTTGGAGTGCAAATTGTGTTATAATTATTTTTCAAATTTTCAAACAAAACCAATGCTGCATCTATCTCGTTATTGACATGTGGCTTATCGGAAGATTCCTCTAAGCTATAACCTGGCATTTCAACTCCAGCTGAAGTAATAGTACTTTTAGGTGGATCGTGTAATGGTATATGTTTTATTTTTTTAATGTTTTGTATCTTGGATCGCTCCTCGGTTCGCTCACATGATGGTTTTCGCCTGTTTTTAGGATTTGATAAATAAGAAGGGAGATTAGGAAATATCACTGGTACTGACTCATTCTTTAATATTGGTTTTCCTCTCGGAATTCTACTAATGGTGCCATCAACCAATTTTGTTTCATAAAAACGCAAAATATCCTTTTCTGGGAAGTGCAATGCACAAACAACATCTTTTACACTAAATATTTTATCTTGTCTAGGAATTGTTCTTAGCCACGTTTGAAATGTTACAGGATCCTAAAAAGAAAACGTATTAATGAACATCTAGGGCTTTTGTTTGATTTCCCACCACCTAAGTGATAACTGGTTAAAATGGCCTTATTTTAGTTTTCAGATCTATGAAAACTATAGTGTTTAAACAAAATATTTGTTAAAAAGGCGAACAATTAAACTATTTCTAATGTAATCATATTAATTTTTGTTCTTATTACTATACAATAATTTTACTCCCAAGAGTTTTTAGGTTATGTTGTTTGCAAACATTCTAAACATTGATGTAATTTTTAAAATTTTTATAAAATCGAAAGTATATATTTTAACGAATGCATTAATCGTTAATAGTGTTTATCAACAAATATTTTACTTACGTTAAGAGCTTGAAAGAGACTTGGGTTGTTCTCTCCTCGTTCTTTCCTGAGCTTCCTATCAGAAGAATAACCCGTTTTACATCCCGGCACGAAGCAAACTCTACTTGTATAACAAGTTATGTCACTCATTGTTTATATTAATAACGCAAAAATACAGAAATAAATAGTTTTTTACACAAATAATCCAAAAAATCTCTCGTTGGTCTATCTAATACACGAAAAGTTAAGTGCGGGTGCGATCACTGCGCCTCTGTCGGCCAACACAGCGAACTAACCAAAAACATGGACAGAAATCGCAAATTCGGCCATAAGCGTTCGGTCTCCTACCCTATAGCCCTCCGTAGTTCCATGTATGTACACTGTACACGTCACAGAAATTTAAAATCTGACACTGACAGCAGTGACAGCTGTAGCGAAACGTATCAAGAACTAGAGCCGTTTTTTCTTGTTAATACGATTCAAACTGGTTTGAAAACATTGAATTTTCTTGTCAAATAGTGACGTTGCGGTTGCTTTGTGTTAAGCCGTATTCAAAAAAGGTGTGGCTAATTTTAGCGCAGGAACCATCACTGTTGCCAATTATTTCACTTTTCGCATAGCCCTCCGCTCGCTTCGCTCGCTACGGGTGCTCAAGAAATGGAAATTAACCAGGTGCTAACCCAAACTAACCCAAGACATACCCAAAATCAAGAAAAAAACTGTTTAGAAACATAAATTGAAAAAAAAAATTAAAAAAAGCAGTGGGGTTTGAACCCGGGCCGTCCGGGTGAGAACCAACCATCTAATCCTCTCCACCACGAGAGCTCTTGCGACAAACCGACTGCATCGCGAAGACATGGCGGCGTATTTCATAATTGACAGCAGCGCCGGTTTCAGCGCTAAAATTAGCTGCTTATTTCAAAAACAATCTGGAGCATTTAAAGATCCTTTACGGGCGTATCCATATATTTAGTAGTATTAAATATATGGGCGTAGCCGACTATATCAAAATCGGCTTCTCCTATTGGTCGATCCATCTCGTATTACAATATGTCTTCGTGATGCAATCAATTCCTCGCAAGAGTTCTCGTGGTGTAGAGGTTTAGATCGTTGGGTCTCACCTGGAAAACACGGGTTCGAATCCCGTTGCTTTTTTTACATATTTTTTAAAGATTATGTTTCTAAACAGATTTTTTTATTTTGGGTATGTCTTGGGTTAGAGTGGGTTAGCACCTGGTTAGTTTCCTTTTCTTGAGCCCCAGTAGCGAGCGAAGCGAGCGGAGGGCCATGCGGATCGACCAATAGGAGACACCGATTTTGATATAGTCTGCTACGCCTGTAAAGGATCTTAAAAAGCCAATCTGGACATGCATTTGAACCAAAAACATTTAAATGTCTTTGATTTGAACAATTTCACCATCTTTCTCTTTTGACCGTGTCTTCACATGTGGTATGTGCATGTCGTTGTCATATGTCATGTACGTCCGAAATATGGGTTTGTTGTTATTGAATCTGGGTTATGTTTTGTCGGATTTCAGTAAATATTAAAATATATGTAAATAAATTAGTTATTTAATAACTATACACTATTGTTAATTTATGAGTAACGAAAAACTAAAATTAGAAATAGAAGGTATATAGTTCAAATTCAAATTGATGATTTGTTGTTATCCCTGGATGTGGAAACTGCTAATCAAATAGAAAATGGTAATTTAAATTTTTTACCTAGGCAAATAGCATAATGGCCAATGGCCTACCTATTATCGTATTTGAAAAAAAAATAAAAACATCCAGGGCTTAGATCCTTTGCATATAAACAATACATCAATAAAGGCAACTGATTATTTTCATTAAGTAGCAGTGGAAGTAGTGCTGATACTTTGTTCATCGTGGCTTTATAATAAAATCAAACCCCTTGTCAAAGAATCAAACCGAAATTTAAATGTAAACAGATTCTAAATAAAAATTAAAATAACAAACAATAAGGGATTTTTTCGCGAATTGGGTTTAGATTATGCTAACTTATGATGAATTAAACCTTTATACGTCATATACCTATCCCCACCAAAATAAATGTATGATACACTGGAGATACTTCGGTTTTGTTGGCGAAAACACTAGTTTCTGTCTGATGCAAATGACATAACCCAAGCGAAACCTGCTTCAGACCGGATTATGCTTGGCTAACCTAACGCTGGCGTCATCAACATCTCCCCTACTTCAGGTTATAGTAGTAGTAGTACAACTCTCTGTTGGCCTTTTTCTTTCGAAAATTCAGCCAGAAACGACCTCTATCCGGCTTAGTAAGAGCTGGGGCGACCCATCCCAGATTAGTTACACCTGATGGATAGAGATACTATTTTTAGAGGACCCAGTATGTCGAGTATGTACCCCTGGGCCTCCGACTTGTACATGCACGGCTTGTTTTAAGGTTCGAACACCACCGGCTGGACATTCACACACATTTAAATCTTGTACATGCACGGGGCCTAACCCCCGGCTGGACGTCCGAATCTTATTCGGGGAATCTACACAGCCCCTGAAAGCCCCATGTGCCCCCAAACTAACATATATGTATATGAAGCTGGAACAAAATGGCCGATACCCGACACGTGCACAGTCGACCGAAGACGAATCGGAAGTCCTACTTCAGGTTATGTCGCGAAAACGTTAGATTATGCTCAAAACCTAAATCGTTTATGCTGGATTACCCTCGCGAAAAATTGCTTAATAGGAGAGGACAGAATTGAACAGATGACAGATGACGCTCCGGTTTAGAACAAGACATTTTCTTGGCAGCCCAAATGATGAGTTTGCGTTTTAAATGCGGTTCAAATACATTGTATAATACGGTTAACAAGAAAAAACGACTTAGAGCGAACATTCCTACCAGAGTCGCTTTCCAGCTGAACAAAGGTTTGGGCAGCGAATATTAACTATACGATAAGAAGATTCACTCTCCGCGGCGGCACGTCAACGGTATGTCTCTTTCCCCGCGCGAAAACTAGCATGAATCTGACATGTGACCTTTGGACGCGGCGCACACTGGCCGAATTTCTAGGAAAGCTGGCCATAATAAGGTTTACCAGTAGAGATGAGCAAAACCGCGATTTTGCAATCACAGCTAAAACTGTGATTGTGATTTTTCAATCACTGTGATTGCAAACTGTGATTGTGATTTGATAATATGGTATTGGTGAGTCGGATTATTAGCATCACAATATGGGTAATCGAAGTTTTAAGGAATTTGGGTGTAAATTGTTTAATTGTGGAATAAATTTAATAAATAAAACAATATTATAAATTATAATTAAACCTGTTTTTTTAATTAAGTAATTAT
>JAEQML010076278.1:0-13433 GCA_016904865.1 Pissodes strobi
GGACTATCTTTGATGATGCAGTTATGCCGCTTTTCTATTACATTGCTAAGATTTTTGAGCATAAGCTCCAGCACGTGAAAATTAGGAATAAATTAGAGGATTGGTCGCCAGGACCATCATTGGAGCCTACAGGACTATGTCCGCATAGGCTGCGACCGTGTTGGCTAAGATTCCGCCTCTGGAGCAGATGATGCATGAGCGAACTTATTACATCAGATACAGAAGGGGATTACTGATTAACAGAGATGGTGCCGTGCTGAGCCTAAATTAGACAAAAGGCTGTTCAAGGAATAAGTTAGGGAAAGAACTTTAAAGATGTGGCAAATAGAATAGGATGAGCACTGGTAGATGGGCCCAACAGATTTTTCCTAATATACAAAAGAAACAATGCAATGAGACTTAAATTTAACCGTAAAGGAATTCAAACTTTAACAGGACAAGGTCAATTTGCAGATTATTGCCGCAAGATTGGAAAGCTGGATGATAGCGGGTGTCTCGCGTGTCGAGGGGAGGAGGACAATCCAGAACATAGGCTTCATCACTGTGTCAGTTACGCTGACAAGAGGGATCACTTAAGCGTGATTTTAGGGGAAGACCCCTACCCATAGGACCGGAGGAACTGGTTAGGAGACTAACTCAAGAGGACCGACTAGACGTTTTGGGGGAATTTGTAGAAGATGGTGCTCCCGCCTAATTGTTTAAGAAGGATGTTAATGTTAATTTACGCTATCATGATTTAAACGTCTTTTTGTAAATTTTATAACTTTGTATATTAAGACTCGTGTGCAAGGCTCATCGTGTTAGAAATTTTAACCGATCAGGGACTTAATTTTTATAGAACAAATTAGAGGGTTTCTGGTACCTCCAGGGGCTGCGATTTTACTAAATATACTTCACGCTAGCACAAGACACGCCCACCGGAATACGTCAGCTTTAAAAATCTCCGATATACTCGGCGTCAGCACATCGCACTAAATATACTGCGCTCCAGCACAGGGGTTCGTGTCAGCTTGGCTAGCAGTCTCGCACGCATTTATATGAGTTTTTTTGAGAAAAGCAAATGTGTAGAAGCTTGGCTCAAGTGGTAGGGCCCCTGTTTAAAATGCGAGTCAATGGGTTCGACGCCCGGCCCTTGCAAGTTTTTTTTTATTTATTTGTTCTGGGTAAGTTAGTTTTTTGGCATGCCTCGGGTTAGTTTGGGCATGCCAGTGGGAGCGGCGCGCGACGGTTGGTTCCTTTCCTTCATTCTTCTTCTTACCTGTTATTATAGGGACTACTTGCGTTTCAGTCTTAGGCACATATAGTGAGGAGATGTGTCAGTGAGTGTCAGGCGACTTGTAGGGGATAAAACGTTCATATGAAATAAAAATTATCATCGTCTCTGGATTTGAACCTAAAAGACATGATTTAACTCTATTGAAAACTATGTTCCCTTATCAAGAAAGTTCTTATCCTTAATTAGCTGATTGGCTAATTCAAACTAATATTGATTTATTATTATCATCAGCATGTTGACTATTTGTTGATCAGATTCCAGTATACTGTTAACATTAATAAATACAATAAATTGGGTAAGATCTGATGTAATAAGATTATCTGCTGGTTATGTTGCATGCTGAGAACATCACCATGATATGTACTTTAACGATTCTTATTCATAGGTGGGTAGTTAATCGAGATCACATAAAAATGTACTGTTGTATCATCGCATGCTTTGCGTTTTAGGTGAGACCTTGGTCAATAGTTATTTAATTTCTTAAAACCCAGTACTGCCAACTTTGAACAGGCACAATTATTTATTATATTTTCATCCAAAATGTATAAGTAGGTAATGAATGTTGCAACACCAAGAGTCAAATTTATATAATTTGACCCATCATTTCCGTTACATTTTCGTGACAAATTTCAATTAAAATACTGTAAAAAAATTCAAATACATACAATTATTAGTATAAAGTGACGACTAATTCAGTAATTGCACAATTTTTTTAGAGATTTACATTGTTGTTCTACTTTCTGCCAAATTAAATTTAATAGCTCTATTTCTTGTACGTTTTTGCAATGAGTACCGACCGTTTATATAAAGTGGATGATTTATATGAATAATATTGTATGTACATATCCAGTTTGGTTTGATCGGAATGTTATTACTGACCTTAAGAAAAAAGATAAGCTTAGAAAAAGATACAGAAATAGAAATGATCGCATAATACACACACCGGCATTAGGGGAACGGTAAAAATTTACGCTAAGTTTGACTTCAATTTTCTCTTGAACCCTTCACTCGATTGTGACTTTTTTTTTGTTAGATTGTAGCCTTGTTCTTTCAAAATTCGTTAGAGGTATTGCTGATTTTAAAAAATTGGTGTTAATGTCATATACAGGGAAGTAGTAGAAAGTAATGTTTTTTTGTCAATTTTTGGGACACTCTGTAGAGTGAACGAATGAAATTCAATATCATTCGATAATGCTAAATTAAAGATTGATCCTTTCTGAACATTTTGTTTTTTTATTCACTCTGGTACCTCGAATATTAAGGATGCTACAGGGTTTTGTTAAAAATAGTTCATTGGCCTACTTTTTAGGGGTCAATAAATTTTCGTTAATCTTTAATATGTTATAGGGCCGATTAAATCTAAAAATTTTTATGGCATTAAGTTTCATTCCTGACAGTATTACCGTTACTTATACAGGGATAAATAAAAGTCCCTTCTATGTTTTTCATTTTGTGAAATGTTATTTTCGAAGGCCTTCCTTCACACTTGATCCAGGCTTAGGAGTGGTCCAATTTGTGCTTTAGTGCATAAATTGGAGCGTGTTTATTTATCACTGTATAGATAACGGTAACACTATCAGGCATAAAACTTAATGTCATAAAAAATTTAAATTTAATGGTGTCTATAACATATCAAAGATTAACGAAAATTCATTGACCCTTAAAAAGTAGGCCAAGTCACTATTTTTAACAAAACCCTGTAGCATCCTTAATATTCGAGGTATCAGTGTGAATAAAAAAGAACTGACTAGTATAAATAAACAGTTCTAGTCCCAATTTCAACGAAATAATTATAAAAGTCCCTGTGCAACTGTGAGCTTGATAAAAGGATAAATATGACCTTAATGTCCCCAATAAGGTGCTATATACATAACGTTCACCAATTGACCAACATAGTTCAATAGATGAGCAGCTTATCACCAGGTTACAGCATTGACACTTCAACGTTCGTTACACCAGGGAAAACCACTGTGAAGCCCTGTTCTACATTCCTTTAACGTCTATATACAATTGTGCTTCTTGTAAATAAAAATGACTGTATTATTCTTTTTACTTGAATACGACTTTGCACTAGTTAGTTGATGCCATTATGGAACGATGTAGTGAGATCGCAAGATGGTTTTTGTACCATTTAGTTATGGGAACTATTAATTATATAATAACTTGATGACTAGCGATGAGATGGTTTTCTACATTTGAAAACATGACACTGTATAGGTGTACAGGGTGGTCGGTTTATTATGGGATGACACCTTATCTCAGAATCTACGGGGTGTACCAAAAAAAGTTTAATACAAAAGTTGTTTGGATTCACTTAAATTTTTAAAATATCATATTTTTATATATACCCGTATTTTCTTGAATACCCGGTATATTCAGGAATTTTTTAATTCCTCAGAAAATTCTAGATATATTTTATATAATAGCTTATACCAGCAGCAATAAAAAAATTCATGTATTCCGGGGGTGGATTTTTATGTTACTTTCGTTTTGCCAGAACGGTTTTGTCTCAAAATAAATGATCTTTATTTTAGGTATTTTATCGCTAATGCTGTCTAAATAATGTTACAGATAGTAAAGATATGTTCAAATAACTCACGTTCTCAGCTGCAAGAACTAAACACCATTACTTCTAGGGTCGAGATTATATTTTTTTTTTATGTTTCGATGGATATTACCGGTCTCAGAATTTATAAAAAATAAACAGAAAATTCTCAAATTATGGCCATCAGCTAAAATTGAATTTTGCAAAAACAGCTTTGACGCTACAGATTCGTTTGTTGTACGTACGTATACCATTGTGGTGAGACCCTCCATGACAAATGCTTGCATGATGCAGGGATATGGCCGAAATCGATATAACATACAACAATACACGATGTGCAAGTGGCAATAAAATACGCGCCCATGATGGCGCTAAAAGCAATTTTGGTCCACTTGCAATTGGCATGGTGCTAAACAAACAAGAGCGATTGGGAATGGTTCACCTGGCATAACTTAATATCGTTGTGCAATAGGGCAAATTTGTCCAATTAAAATATAACAGTAGAGACTTTACATTTTTATAAGTTACGTGGTTTATAGTATTTGTGAAGTGTGTAAGAGGTTTTTTCACTTAGGCAATGGTCCAGGACCAAATATATGTGATCTTCAAATGCTGGTATGAGAACCTGTTAAGAGTCTTCAGAGGAAAACATATACCTACATTTGCTCAAACAATAGCGCTGCTTCGTCGGCACTGGAGTCTGATAAAATTGTTCATTCTGCACTGTTTTCTGAGTGGAAACACCTCTTGAAGGCCTTGGCACTTGCTTCGGATCCTACAATACCCGTAAGGCCCATCAAATCCCATCGTCCTACCCGTAAGGCCCATCAAATCCCATCGTCCTTCTAGAGCTGATCACTGGGGAGTGACCCAACAAACCCTATTTTTACCCCTGTCAGACTAGGGACCACCAGAGAATAGAGTCTGAGGCCAATGCATCCAGTGGAAGCGGCCCTAGGTGGTAGATGCATATGCCTACTCGCATCGTCCGGTGAAAGACCACTCCACCAGAACTGGAAAGCTCTAAGTGGTTTTCTCGAATCACGTTCCGTTTCCGCGCTGGTGGTTCCGGGTTCCACAGTAGGAATATGATAATATGGACATGATGATGCTTCCAGGATCAAAATATTCCGGAGGTAAACTCCCCGGCCATTCGGATCTCCGGGCGCTGGGTGGCCCTGGGAGCCCTTCATTCCGCATTTCACAGACAGCGAAGATACCGAACCAATTTAGAATTGATTTTTGCAATATAAGAGGCCTAAATACAAACATAAATTCGGTACACCAACATCTACAAGCAAATAGACCACACATACTAGCCCTTACAGAAACACAAGTATGTTCTACCGCAACAACAGTGAACTACCCCTATCCTGGTTACGACTTACATACCCGATTTATACATAAGTTTGGAATATGCCTTTTTGTCCGAAGCGACCTTTCATGTCACCGCGAGGAAACACTCGAACCGAACAACCTTGCCAAAGCTTTTTTTCAACACTAGCTACCACTTTTGACTCAATACAGGTTGATCACCCCAGTTCAGAAATAATCGTTCTGGGAGACTTCAATGCCCACAACACCAACTGGCTCAAACATCACAACAAGACCGACAACGAAGGTAGAGAGGCTGAAGCATTCGCCATCAGCTGCGGGCTTACTCAAATTGTAGACGAATCAACTCAAATCTCAGAGAGAGGCGAATTTGCCGCCCTCCTGGATCTTTTTCAAACCACCAATCCTGACCAGTATACAGTTACAGTTGGTCCGCCATTAGGTACTTCCGACCACAAACTTATTACAACGGTTTGTAAATTATCACTCATACAGAAGGATCCACAATTGCCTCGCAAAATCTGGCATTACAATTCTGCAAACTGGGACGATCTAAGGGAGTTGTACCTAGATTTTCCTTGGCTCGACGCCTGCTTTAGCGCTGACGACTCGTCAGTCTGCTGCAAAAAGATCACGCAAGTAATCTCCTCAGGAATGGAAGCATACATCCCAAATTCCATCAAGTTACCATCAAAAATAAAGCTCTGGTTCGACAGAAGATGCGAAAGAGCTGTAGGTTTGAAAGAGCAAGCCTACAAGGACTGGCAGCAAAATCAGACCGCTGAAAATCGCAATTATTTTGTCGAAGCGAGAACGAATGCAAGCGTGTTATCGACGAAACTAAGGACAAACACAATCAAAGGATCAGGAATAAACTTTTGCAATGCCCCAGTGGCTCCAGGAATTTCTGGTCGGTATCAAAGGCAGTAAGTAACAACTTTACAGAAACGTCTCTCCCACCTTTGACAGACGAACGTGGCATCACGGCGACTACAGCCAAGGAAAAAGCAAACATGCTCGCCAAAATGATTTCTTCGCACTCTAGCTTAGACGTCCCCCAAGGCAAGACTCTCCCCACCATATCGAACATCAACACTACCATGGCAGAAGTCAAATTTCATCACTATGATATTAGTAAAATCCTTAAAAATCTAGATACGCAAAAGGCATCAGGATCCGACGGAATACTTGCCATCGTGTTAAAGAACTGCGCCAACGAACTAACACCCGTTTTTTCCAGGCTTTTTTCTCTGTCTTATGGAAAAGGGATTTATCCATCTTCTTGGAAAGTCGCTCGAGTGCAACCAGTTCCAAAAAAAGGCAAAAAAAAACACGCCCTCGAACTATCGTCCAATCGCCTTGCTTCCAATAATCTCCAATGTCATGGAACGTGTAGTAAATCAGCAACTACTCAAGTACCTCGAGAACAACAAAATAATCAGCGATAATCAATATGGCTTTCGCAAAGAGAGATCGACAGGAGATATATTGGCCTATGTCACTTATATATGGAGTAGGGCAATTGAGAACTACGGAAAGTCTCGAGCGATTGCGTTGGATATTTCAAAAGCAATCGACAGAGTTTGGCATGACGGACTGCTCAACAAACTACCGTCCTTCGGACTGCCAGCCTCTCTCTGCAGCTGGCTTGCCAGATTCCTTAAGAGCCCATCTCTGCACGTTGCAGTCGATGGACACATCTCGGACACATTCACCATCAACGCGGGCGTGCCTCAGGGCGCAATACTTTCACCAACTCTGTTCCTCACCTATATTAATGACCTGCTGACCGAAACAAATAATCCTGTTTACAGTTTTGCAGATGACAGTACCCTTATCTCCCACTTTAGATCAGAAAAACCCTTACCAGCGACTGAGACTCATCACCGCAGACAGGAGCAGATTACAGCAATTAATCAAGACCTGGAGAAAGTTCAAACTTGGGGCGACCGAAATTTGGTCCAGTTTAATGCAACAAAGACCCAAGCAGCCACGTTTACCAAGAGGGCCAATACAGCGGGCCCTGACATCATTATGGCAGGGTTGACCATTCATTCATCCTCGTCAATCAGACTGCTGGGTATCTCGGTCAACAGCAATATGTCCTGGCATGACCACGTTGCTAACATCGCAAAATCAGCCTCCCAGAAGCTTGGTGCGCTATTTCGCAACAAAAAACTCTATACACCGCAGCAGTTGCCCTTGCTCTACAAAGCGCAAATAAGACCGTGCTGAGAATATTGCTCACATATATGGGGTGCCGCACCAAAGCACACCCTAAAGCTGATGGATTCCATTCAGAAGAGAGCTGCGCGTCTCGTCGGCGACCCGGAGTTGAACCGGAATCTAGATAGTCTGGAACATCGCAGACATGTAGCCGAGATATCTCTGTTTTACAGATACTTTCACGGCAGATGTTCCCAGGATTTGGTCCGCCTCATCCCGCCCCTGGCAGCTCTTGTCAGACAGTCACGACAGACGGCAAGAGCGCATCAGTTCATCGTACGACTGGAAACACCTAGAACATCGCTTTACAAGAACTCCTTTGTCTGGCGCACTGCGTCACTGTGGAACTCACTCCCAGGACATCTGTTTCCCACTAATTACAACTTACAAATATTCAAGAGCCGTGTCAATCAACATCTTCGCACACACACTGCTCGTCGAACGCCATAGGGTCTCCCTTTAGTGTGTGTGCCACTACCTAAGTCTAACTGTTTTTGACACATTTTGAATTTTATGTCAAAAATGACGTTTGCAGGTCTAAATACAACTATTAATTTCTCCTATTGAACGCCTTTATTATTTGTAAAAGGGAATCTACTTTAGTAGTCTGTGTTGGAATTTTATAATAAATAAATAAAAGGTGATCAAAAGCTAACATTTAAAATTTAAATGAAAAAATCGTTAAAACTATTTTTTTCTCAAATGGAAACCCCCTATTTTTATAATTTTATATTATTTAGCATTAAAAATAAGGGCGACTTTGTATAAGGTTGTCTATTCGAAAAACTTGTAGTTTTTGATATATTGACAATTTAACATTTTTCTATTGTAAAAATGCTATACGGCTTTCAAGTTTTGTTATTAGATGGCCATGACGCAGCACTACAGAAATGACACTATTTCTTGTCGTCTGACAATACACCTACTTATTACCCCAGCCGGGACGATTAAGTTGTTAACATTTCGTCAGGCGCAGCTGTTCTAGCAGATACAACAGTCTTTCTTTTGCATCGTGAATGCTAACCTATATTATTAAAATACCTACCGCATAGGTACCCTCCTATAATGTATCTAGAAATGTAAAACGCTGGCCAATGGTAATGTTCTTCTCTATGATAAAATGCGACATTTATAATTTGTAAATTATAACGTAATCAGGAGCACTGTATCCAAGAGATCAAAATGATTGCCATGTGCACATCAAACCTTCTAACACAAACTGCCACTGACGTATCGATAGCTGGTCTAAAAATAGGAGGCTAATTATGCGATGGGGATTTTATCACTATAGGTTACCATACACGATGCAAAAGAAAGACTGTTGTATCTGCCAAAACAGTTGCGCCAGACGAAAGGTTAATAACCTAATCGTCCCGGCTGGGGTAATAAGTAGGTGTATTGTCAGACGACAAGAAATAGTGTCATTTCTGTAGTGCTCGATTGTTTTTTGCCACGCCTCGCAGTCATGGCCAACAAATAACAAACCTTAAAAGCCGTATAGCATTTTTACAATAGAAAAATGTTAAATTGTCAATACTGCAAAAAATACAAGTTTTTCGGATAGACAATCTTAGACAAAGTCGCCCTTATTTTTAATACTAAATAAGATAAAATTATAAAAATGGGGGTTTCCATTTCAAAAAAAAACGACTCAATGATTTTTTCATTTAAATTTTTAACGTTAGTTTTAAATCACCCTGTATTTATTTATTATAAAAATGTCAACACGAACCAGTCAAGTAGATCCCCTTTTATACGGAAACCAACTGCAATTAAATAATGAAGGCTTTCAATAGGAAAAATTGATAGTTATATTTAGACCTGCAAAGGTCATTTTTGACATAAAATTCAAAATATGTCAAAAACGGTTACTTAGGTATAAGATATTATATATAAAATATATCTAGAATTTTCCGAGAAATTCAAAAATGCCTTCTTATACACGGTATTCTATTTAAAATAAGGAAGTTGATACTTGTCCACGAAAATACGAACACCCTGTATATATATAAAAATATAATATCTCAAAAGTTTAAGTAAATCCAAACAACTTTTGTATTAAACTTTTTTTAGTGCACCTCGTAGATTCTGAGATAAGGAGTCATCCAATAATAAATGGGCCACCCTGTATAAGAGGGGCTTTCGATTTACGGAAGTTAACATAAGAAAGCTTCTATTTAAGCATGCATGAATACAAGTGGAGAGTGTGCTTTTAAGAAGCTTTCTTAGCGAACTTGAAACCGCCATCATTCCGATGGGGCTAGACCATTTCGAAGAGTTAATGAGGGGCTTTATATATTATAAAGCAAATAAAGAATGCGTGTGAAATGCCACAGATATAGCTTCACTTTAGAGAGTGCGCCCGCCATTTATCTAATGCATCGACCACGAGTAGTTACGTAACTAAGTGGGACCGTTTACTTTAACGGCTTTATCGCGGGTGAATTCGCCATCTTTTCTGATGGATCGAACAAGGGAATCAACGTGATACAGACTGCTTTACCCGGGGCTTAAGACAGAATGAATCAAATCATGAAAAGAAACGTGAGGAAGATTTCCTCTGTTCTTTGGTGCCAGAATTTACCACCACTACTGAAATACACTTCCGTTTGGCTTAAATATTAAATATAGATCAAAGTTACATAAGAATTTAATTCAATTAGTTTTCTAAATACAAATTATGAAAATTGAGACCAACCTTGTTTAAATCTGCTTATTAGCTTTTGACTAAATAGATTTTTATAGGTAGGCATGCAAGAGTTTCATATCTATATGGGCGTCTCCAGATATGGTTTCGAGATTTAGTTTCCGATGGTTGCTATTTGCAGCGATGTTTGTGACTGTGATTGGCCAAATCCGTTCTGCTTACAAATCAATTAATTAAACCGACTGGCGATGTGTGTGTGTGATTGCTCAAAGCCTTTCTGCTTGCAGATTAAATGTAGAGTGTTTCTTACGCGTAAAGTTAATATCCATGTGATACGGGATAGGGGTGAGCCTTAGACTATATAATAAAGACTATATGCTCTAAGGGGTGAGCCAATAAGAGCATTTAATGGTCATATGATGACCATGTATTGAATACTAGCGTAGGGGCGTGGAATGTTAATATAATAAGAATTAAATAGATAGATTTGCAAACATGTTCTAATGATTTTTGAACCTTATTGTTCAAAATTACTATTTTAATTTTTATTTAGACCATTTGTGAAATCTATAATGCTTCCTAATTAAGATGATTGTGTAAATTAGTTTAAATTTCTAGCCAATTATCTTTAGCTGACAATCAGGTGCTAAGTGATAACGGTATCTATAATTACTAACTTTAGACGGTTGAAAAGTAGTGCTAATGTAAGGAAAAAACTCGTTGACGATGTCTGTAAATTTGGACTGATTAATTTTTCTGACTTCCGGGATGATCTAATCTGCTATATTTATTTATTTATTAAATAGTACTATCGAGTACAAAATGGATTTTGTTTGGGGTTACTACCTACGAAGGAAGAATTTTTGAGATATTTTTCAGTTTTAGCAGCATAGCCTGCAGAACCCTAATGCGATTCAACATCTTACCGCTTGTCTACAACAATATGGATTCATATAAGAGCTTGATTTTGAATTGGATTCAAAAAGAATACCTGATATTCGCGTCTACCTCCCGCAATTTTGAGCCTTCACGCATGCGTACGCGCTAATTCATATATATTTTCAGTTGTTTTTTCTTTTTTTTTTCCTTGATTTTGAGCATTTCCTTGGGTTAGTTTTGTCTGGTTGCACCTCCGGAGCGAGCGAAGCGAGCGTATGGCCACGCGTAAAAGTGAAATATTAGAACAACACCGGGCTGCTTCCAAATGCGCAGGTCCGAAAGTCGAAAATTTGCTGTAGGTAGACGCGAGTGTACCTGATAGCCTGTCTGGTCAGACTTGGAAGATCAAAACCGGTCACAGGTGGTACCTTCCCGAAGCCAATGAAAAATCAAGCTCCTATATGGCATTGTCGGATGGCTGCTGATCAACCCTAATGTGGGTACCAGGGCACGAGAGTGTGGACGGTAACGAAGCCGCTGACCAGCTCGCACGGAATGGTGCACAACCTGCCTTTTGCGGGCCTGAACCATTCTGTGGCATCACTAGAGGGCACGTAATGAATGAACTCAGGCAATTGGGGAAAAGGCGGAGACACATTGGGCCAATGCACCTGTGCAGAGACAGGTCACAGAACACAGACAGGACAGAAAGACTCATCTCTCACTCACCTAACTACACAAAAAAGCTTCTCAAGCTACAAAAAAAATTAGTTAAAACTGGTTGTAGACCTTCTCACTGGACATGGCCCCTGGAGGTACCACCTCAAGATAATGGGGAAAACCACTGACGAACACTGACTCGCCAAAGGTTGAGGCATGTTGAAAATGCCTTTGTGGCACCTGGAGACCTACAAAAGCTCAACCCTCGAAATATTCTGAGGTTCTCGAAACAGATAGGAATTTTCGTGTAAAATAGAAGGGTATAAACAAAAGAACAATTGTGGTCGACGTGTTGAAGGGCAAATCTTGCCGAGCGACCCCTCTACCATACCATACCAAGCTCCTATATCAGCTTTATGGTCTTCCGAAAAAGAATTTTCACTTACACTTTGCAAATCATATAATATATAGACCAAGCAATATTGAAAATGAAGAAGAATCTCCTGAATTAGAGGATGATGTAAATGTAGAGAAAGTGAATCATGCAGATGATGTCAACGCGTTCGAATTGGCCATGGATTGAAGAGTACAACCTTCTCATAAAAGCCGTATTGCTTCTGAAATGGTAGAAGAAAAAGCGACTGATGTAGCTAAAAAGCTTAAATTTAAAATAGATCATTCCATTGATTAATTATGTACATATACAATATGTTAATGCCTGAGACTTTGTATAGCTTCGTTCATGTTTTATAAGTTTAAATGCCAACTTTATAATAAACTACAATTTCGACAAATTCTGGGTTTTCATTTTCAAATTAAAAAAACTCTTAGTAATCTGGGTAACTCAACATATGCCGGAACGATATTTACCCGGACCATCGAAGTTATACCGTAAAATAAAAGAGTCTGGTACGATCTACAAGAATAGTGATTTTTACCAATATCAATTAAGAACATCGGTACAAATCTGCAATTTGCAAAATGTTGGAATCGTACCCCTCACGTGTTTGTTAAAATATTCCTGTATTTACCTTCACATTTACAAAAAGTTCATGGATACAAACAGTAACTTCGTTAGACATCCATTGTCAAAGAGGAAAGAACACGAAAATGTCGAATAACAGAATGTTGAATGAAAAATGAAGACCTAAATCTATAAATTATCGTGTGAAAATAAGATTTGCGGCACATTTCTTCTTATATCTTCATGCAACGCTTGAAATAATAATGGAGGTACTTAAAATAAAACTTCAGTTGGCGATTTAGAAATAATTGCAGATAGTCGGATAGGTCTAGTTATTGTGGTTTCAAACTTGATATAAAAATCTACAATAGAAGAAAAAGCGTCTCCTTAGGCTTTCAGTCTACATGATTTCAAGTTAAATAAAAATTTCATCATTGTTTCAGTTAGAACTGAGATAATTTTACTCTTCTAATTTTTTTTATGCTGCATTAAAAATAATTGTAGTAGGTACCTACCTAGTTATAATGATTGCTAAGTAGACATTCAACTTCTTCAAAAATACTATCTCGAGGTAACATTAGGAATAAGAAATATCATGTATTATGAATGACTCCTTATTTGTGAGAAATGAAGTCTTGACCTAATAATTATTTAACTAACTTAATTATTTATCGGTTAATATAGCTTCTACAGAGCAGTATTCTGATGGAAGAGTTTTAAAATGTGCACCAAGACTTGCTCGTCAATCCAAGATAATTTCAAATCACGATCAAATCTAAATTCTTCTTCTTCAGCCTCTGTTTATTCACCCCTGGTTGTAGGCTTCTTCCAAATGCCATTTTGGGCTGTTAAAGAGTCCAGTTTTCCCAGCCACCTTCTGGATATTATCGCACCAACGCTT